>JAMLFT010008737.1:0-13405 GCA_026544285.1 Pachyrhizus erosus | reverse complement strand
GCTCCCTTTTTCTGATTTTTCAGATTTATATATATATATATATATTATAGTTAATATTTTTAGTTTTTAATTATTCTAAAAATCCTAACAATTTATTTATATTTTCCTCTTTTTATTCTTAAATACTTTATATTACCAATATATTTTTATAAATTTTATATTTACCTTAAATAATCTTAATTTATATATCTATATACACACACACACACACACATACAATTTATTTTATTATTTTCTTTCTACTTTCATCTAAATTTTTTTTCTCTTGCATATATTTTTTTACTTATCTATGGATTATTTAGAGCTAATTTTTTCTAAGATTTTTGTAATTAGGCTATTTTTTATTTTTAATTAATTAATTAATAATTTTCATTATTCTAACAATTACAGTAACAATAGATAATTTCCTAAAACATTTTAATTTAAACTCAAACACACATAATACTAAAAATCATTCTAGGAGTGAGTGTAATTACTATTAAAAGATCATTTTCTTATTATTTATTTTTTTATATGCTATTTTTCTTATTTTTAAATTACAATATCATAGTTATTTTATTTTATGAAGTTTTTATTTTTGCAAGATGTTACAACTCCACCACCCTTAAAAGAAATTTCGTCTTCAAAATTTGTACCTTGAAATAATTGAGGATACAACTCCATTATCTTGCTTTCCAATTCCCATGTTGCATCGTCGTAATCTCTTGGACTCCATATTATCTTGACTAGGTTGATATTTTTGTCTCTCAACTGTTTTATTCTTCGATCTCTAATTCTTATCAGTGTAACATCATAAGTTAAGTATTCTCTTATCGTTATATGATTAGGTTCAATCACATGCGAGGGATTAGGAGTATACTTTCTAAGTTAAGATACATGAAAGACATTGTGTAAATTGTCTAGATTTAGAGGTAAGGCTATTTGGTAAGCAACAAGGCTAGTTCTTTTCAGAATTTGGTAGGTACCAATGAATTTAGGCATGAGTTTTCGAGATTTTAACGCTCTAACTATTCTAGTTGTAGATGTTACTTTCAAAAATACATGTTCCCTAGCTTGAAACTCTAGGGCTTTCCTCCTTTTGTCATAGCTCTTCTAACAGTCTTGAGTTTTTTTTAGCTTTTCCTTAATCATCTTCAACTTTTTTGTGGTCTATTGTAACACCTTTGGTCCTAAGTGTAAAGAGTCACCCATTTCGCACCAACACAAAGGTGTCCTACACTTCCTTCCATATAGTGCTTCGTAAGGTGTCATACTTATACTTGCGTGGAAATTGTTGTCGTAGGTGAACTCCACTAAAGGTAGAAATTCATTCTAATTTCCTCTTTATTCTAAGACACATGCTCTCAACAAATCTTCTAATAATTGAATTGTCCTCTCCGTCTGTCCATCGGTTTATGGATGATATGTTGAACTAAGTCTCAACCTAGTTCCGAAAACTTCTTGTAGACTACCCCAAAATCTAGAGGTGAAACAAGGATCTCGATTGGAGACTATGCTAGAAGGAACTCCATATAGTTAAACAATCTCCTTGAGATACAACTGAGTTAGTTTCTCCAATGAATAGTAGATGTTGATGGGTAAGAAATTAATGGATTTTGTCAATCGATCCACAATTACCCAAATGACATCATGTCCAGATGTTGTTCTTGGTAGTCTTGTTACAAAATCCATTGAAATATTGCCCCATTTCCATTCTGTAATGCTCAATGGTTGCAGATGTCTATATGGCTTTTGTAATCCATTGACATGTTAAACTTGCTGCTACAAACCTTGCTACATCTCCCTTGAGTCCTTGCCACCATAAATTTTTCTTCAAGTCTTGGTACATTTTGGTTGTTTTAGGGTGAAAAATAAGTTTGCTCTTGTGAGCTTCTTCTAATATCATCTTCCTTATTTCTTCATTTTGATGAATGCAGATTCGTCCATTCACTCTAATTACTCCATCTGCACCATGTTGAAACTCCATCTTATTGCCTTCTCCCACACGATTTAGTCTTTCCTATAGAAATTGATCTCTCTATTATTACCCCTTGACTTGTTCCATAAATTCGTTGGTGACCTTCAATGTTCCCAAGTATAGGATTTTGGTCGTACTTCCATTACTAGGTTTAGGTTTCTAAAATCTTTAATCAATTGCATATCCTTAGCCATCATTGTCGACATGTGTAAAGATTTTCTATTCAATGCATCTGTCGCTACATTTGCTTGGCTTGGATGGTATGATAGTTGAAATTCGTAATCCTTTAAGAATTCCATCTATCTTCTTTGTTGCATGTTTAGTTCCTTCTAATCAAACAAATATTGTAAACTCTTATGGTCATTGAACACTTCAAATCTTACTCCATACAGATAATGCCTCCGAATCTTCAAAGCAAACACTATTACAACTAACTCTAGGTCATGGGTTGGGTAATTTACTTGATGAGTTCTCAATTGCCTTGAGGCGTAAGCAACCACTTTTCTCCCTTGCATCAGTAGCATCCCAAGCCTTGGTACAAAGTGTCATAGTACACATTGAACTTCTTAAGGTCAGACATCACTAATATTGGTGCAATAGTTAGCCTCCTCTTCAACTCTTGAAAGTTGTTCTCACATGCATCATCCTAGATAAACGACTAACCTTTTTGGGTCAATTTAGTAAAAGGTAAAGCTAACTTAGAAAACCCTGCAATGAATTTTTGGTAGTAGCCTACCAAAGCTAGAAAACTCCTTATCTCTATGATAGTTGATGGTGGACTCCATTGCATCACTGCTTTGGTTTTGGCAAGGTCCACAACAATTCCTTCTTTTGATACTACATGTCCTAGGGAACTCACTTTCTCTAGCTAGAATTCACACTTTGAGAGTTTTGCATATAATTGTTGTTCCTTTAGTATCTGCAACACAATCCTCATATACACAACATGCTCTTCATGACTCTTTGAATAAATCAAGATATCATTTATGAATATCACTACTAATTGGTCTAAATACTTGTGAAAGATTATGTTCATGTAGTCCATGTAATTGGAAGGAGTGTTGGTCATGCCAAAGGGCATTTCCAGATACTCATAATGTCCATAACGTGTTCGAAATGCCATCTTTGGAATATCTTCTCTCTTCACTAAAATTTGATGATATCTTGACCTTTCAACTGATCCATGAGATCGTCAATTTTGGGAAGTGGGTACTTATTCATAATAGTTGCCTTGTTCAGTTGTCGATAATCTATGCATAACTGCATGCTTTCATCCTTCTTAACTAATAACATAGACACTCCCCATGGTGAAACACTTGGCCTTATGAAGTTCTTGTTCAACAACTATTCTAGTTGACTCTTTACCTTAGCCAGCTCTTTTAGGGATATCCTATATGGTGCTACAAATATCAGACTAGATCAAGAAATGAGATCTATGACAAACTCTACTTCTCTCAAGTGGCAACTCCATCACATAATTGGAGAAGACTTTCGAGAATTCGCGTACCATCGGAAGGCTACTAATGTCCAAGTCCACCCCGTTTTTGTAGAAAATAGATCCATGTAGATTTGGATGCTTCCTTCCACATCACTCTTAAACTTAGTAGAATTAAACTCAAAAACTCAATGGCATTTTGGTTAGTGGTTCCAAAGATTAGGGTTTTGTGGTGACAATTTAGGACGACATGGTTTGAAGATAACCAATCCACCCCTAAAACTATATTTAGGTTAGATAAGAGAAGGCAAATTAAGTTGATCAAAAAGCTTCTCTTGGACCTTTGACAAGAGCCATGAGAAGAAGGCTTGAAGACAAACTTAAGCTTTTTCTAATTGGGGCTTTGTAGTTAGTAATTTTTTTTTTGGACCTTGTATTTGGCCATTTGTAGTTTAGGAATGAATGGAGTGATTGTATTTTTAATTTTGGGCTTGTATTAAGGCCCGTTAGTTTTAGGAATTGGGCCCTTAATGGTTTGGGCTTGAAATGGGCTTGCTTCCTTTACAAGGAGCCCAATCCGCCACTTAGCCTTATGTAGCATGAGTTCTTAAGCTAATAAGGATTAGAAGCTTGCTTCTAGTCCCACATTACTTGGATGAAGGTTTGGAGTGAAGCTTGGTAGCCTATAAATAAAGGTTCTCCCCTTCCATTGTACTTACAACTTGATGAATGATAATTCATTTGAGATTTAGAGAAATTCTCTCTTTAGAACTCTAATTAATAGTTCTTTTCGATCCTTATCAAGACCTTGTTAGTCTTGGAAGAAGTGGCGGATTCATTTCTATCTTAGTCCATTTGTCTGGAGTTTGAAGCATCTTAAAGGTTGATGCATAGATCCATGGGAGGAACACAACAAATTGACTTCTCTAGCTTGGCCCCCCATTATACTGGTGTGGTTTCTGATAGGCTTCTATTGGTGACTGAAGGCCTTTTGAGGGTGTCTTTTAAGGCCTCTAGACTTCCATTGGGCTTGTCTTGCCCGAGTGTCATCCTCATAAATCTAATATTTACTCACTAGGGTGGGAAAATTCGTGATCTGGAGGTAGCCTCCTGCCTATTTAATCTTTGACCATAGTCCATTCTCGAACTGAGAGCAGATTGTTTGCACATCCTCTACTCCAAAGTAAGGCCAAAACGTTAGCAATTCATCAACCTTAGGTGCATAGTAGTCCACTATCTTATTCCCTTGCTTTAATTCCAAGAACTCTCTAGCTTTACGTTGGCGGAAGTTGGCGGGAAAATATTTGTCAGGGAACTTTTGTTTAAAGTCTTCCCATGGAATGATGTCGCCTATCCTAGGTAGGGTGGATTTGGTGATGCACCACTAATTTTATGCCTCTCTAGTGAACATGAATGTGGAGAAGCTTACCTTATGTTCTTCTAGGCAAGCTGTGGCAGTAAAAATCTTCTCTATCTCAGATAATCAATTTTGGGCCCTCTGGGTTGAAAGAGCCGCTAAATCTCAAAGGATCATTCCTCCTAAAAGTTGTCAGACCACGATATTCTGTCAGTTCTTCCTCTCAATCTTGTACAATCCTTTCACCTAACAGTGTCATCTATTACGTATAGAGTTAGGTCCAAACAAGTCGTTCATGTGATTATCCTTTTCAATCAACGTGTCATCATAAATCTATCCTACACTACTAAAAATGGGGGTTGTTGGAGTGAGTCACCCATCACCAATAACACACAAATATGGAGTAACATAAAATTAAAATGCATTTATCATCGCATGCTTTTCCCTCATCAAATCACACCTACTTAAGTATTCTACTAATTGCATTTTAGGACCCCTCGATGTCTCTAAAATCTTTTATCTCTAAGAGAACTTACCTGAAATGTACAATTTAGTCCAAGATTTGCTTTATGGGTGACAATTGAGAGTACATACCCTATCTAGTACATCGAATCATGATACTCTCAATCGAATCATGGTAATGTTTTGCTTTGTCGGGGATGCCAAGCAGATTATGTGAATCTCTATAATCTCAAAATCTTCACAACTTAACACCTTTTACTACCCTCAAGGACTTACTAAGAGCCTATGAACATTCCTTAGGTACCTATTATAGTCAACCTATGTAATGCTCTTGTCTTAATTCTCACACGTGTTCTTGTCATATCATTTGTCAACTACCTCCTTAATTCCTTACGATCGAGTCTCCATTTCAGGTACTAACATAAGAAGATTAACCATATTTGATTTTACTCTTACGATTCATCAATCTATCAATTCTTAAGAAGTCTCTTTATAAATTCAAACTCTTGCCCATATTAAAGTTTAAACTATCAGACAAAATAGAAACACATGAGAGTCATCATCCAGGTCGAGATTCGTTGCCATCAAGATTCTTGCACACATTTCTATTTTAATATTATTACTAAAATCCTATCTTTTAAAGACATTCAACCATGTTCTTTCATCATAACATATCTTAAGACATATAATTTCCCCTCTTCTAATAACAAGAACAAGACATTTAGTCCTAACAATTTTGAATCTTGATTTGATGTCTTAACAAATATTAATAATAATAATAATTAAGAAAGAAAAGTAATTAGATACAAGAATTTGAGAAAATAAAGTAAAATTTTATTTATTCTCTACATTGATAATTTCTAATATTTCTTAAAATTATTTACTATTAACATTATTACTATTATCATATTGTGCCTACTATTCAAGTTAACAATCACTAAGTCTATAAGATTTCATTTCTATTTATTTATTTATTAATTATTTAAGCAATTTTTTTCTATTATTCTCTCCCTCTCTTGTTCTCTCTCTCTCTCTCTCAAACACACATTCTCTCTCTATTTCCTTCCCCCTCTCTCTCTTTCTTTCCCTCTCTTTGTCTACCTTTCTTCCTCTCTCTTTCTTTCACACACTCTCTCTCTCTCCCTCTACTAGTACCTACACAACTCTAATAAGGATCACTCAATAACCAACACAAGAAACCAATGGATTTGTTCTCATTCCTTTATAGATTGCGCAATTAGAGTTAATGAAATTCAAAAGCAATAAGTCAAATTCAAGTAGTGTAAAAGGCAAAAGAATCGTAATAATGAAGCTTTCCTAGAATCCAATGTTGCATTCCCAAGTTTCTCATCCATAACAGAAAAAAGAAGAAGAAGAAAAAAGAACTAAACAATCTTAATAAATAGCTAACAATGCCATAAAATCAATAAAATGAAATTGGGATTGGGATCAGAGGCCATTCCTACCTTTGATGTTGCCTCTGGTGAGTCTAGACTGGTTTCAACGAGTCATAGTGTTCCTAGTGAATCAATTGGTGGTTTCCCTTCTTCGATTATTCTCTTGGCCCTACGTTTTGATCTTCTTGCTCGACAACGTCTCTGTGTGATAGGTAGGGATGTCACTGGGAAGGTTTCGAAAGGTAAGAATTAGGAGAGCAGCTTCTCTTAGGCATTGCACTATTCATGGAGAAAAAGAAGGTTGTAGCAAATAGGGGTGCCTTGAGGAAGATAAACAGAAGAGAGGTTGCAAATGAAGGTAGATAATGACATAGACTTTTCTGGTTTGTTCATTCCTCGTAGGTAAGGCTTAGGAGAAAGAATTAGTGCATTTCTATCATCGAAAGCGACTTAGCTGAACGATTAAGAATCTGAACCCCAAGCGCTAGGTCCCCTCCTTTGAGTCCCTCCCCCGTGTTTTTGGGATTTACCTCGATTTTATTTTCTGATTTTTGAAACATACCTTATATGCATTTAATTTCCCATTATAAGGGTGGATGGGCCTAGCGGTTTAGTGGCAGCGCGCCTTCTTTCCCTTCTTTGACTTTCAGGTCACGGTTCGAACCCCACCCGCCTCACCTCCTTTTATCCATTTATTCTCTCTTTTATTTCCTTTATTTTCTATTATAACTTTATACACTATTGTGTGCCTTATAAATCAAACTGGATTGGCAGCCTAGGTGGCAGCGCGTTTTGTTACCCCCATCTAGGGACCTGGGTTCGATTCCTAGCTTCCTTTTTTTGATTTTTCAACTTTTCTTATATATATATTTATATATTTTATTATATAGTTAATATTTTCTAGTTTTAAATTATTCTAAAAATCCTAAAAATTTATTTATATCTTCCTCCTTTTATTCTTCCATACTATCTATTACTAATATATTTATATAAATTTTATATTTATCTAAAATAATTTTAATTTATATATATATATACATATACAATTTATTTTATTATTTTCTTTCTACTTTCATCTAAAATTTTATCTCCTGCATATATTTTTATACTTATCTATTGGTTACCTAAAGATCAAATTTTTCTTAGACTTTTGTAATTAGGCTATTATTTATTTTAATTAATTAATTAATAATTTTCATTATTCTAACAATTACATTAACAACTGATAATTTATTAAAACATTTTAAGTTAAACTCAAACACACATAATACCAAAAATATTCTAGGAGTGAGTGTAATTACTATTAAAAGATCATTTCTTATTATTTATTTTTATTATATGCTATTTTTCTTATTTTTAAATTACAATATCAGAGTTATTTTATTTTATTATGTTTTTATTTTAGTAGGATGTTACACTATTCAATGCTCTCATGTGCTAATTCTCTATAGTGCCAACCGCATCTTTTGGTAGTGCATGGCAGCTTCCTTGCAACCCCGAGTTCTAACAATGACCTTAATTATACTAGGCGACCTACCCCTAGAGTTTTTTCATCCTTAGACGTGATTTGGTGATCCTCCTTTTTTTTTTTCTCTCCAAACAAGTTTCTTTCTCTCTTTATAGGAACTATTTGTCAAGTATTTTTTTTTTTGTGTATTCACTTGCTATGACATCCAACATCTCTTCTTCGCTTCCCAAGATGGAGCTTGCCATTTTTTCCAATATGTTTGTGCCTTTTGAGAATATTGATGGCTATCACGACTCTACTTGGACCTTTGTAATTGGTTTATGGTTTAGTGGGTTGGAATATAAATCCCACTTCATACCTCTATAGATTCCATACCAAAAACAAAACTTTAGTAGTGTGAAAAATGGATGCCCAACTTTATAGTATTCTCAAATCAATGATTCACCCCTCACTCAAACTGATTTTTAGGTCCATGAAACTTGTGAATCAATTTGGAGTGAGGCTCATGCATTCTACACCAATGGCATTCAACACTTGTATAGTGTATATCAAGACCTAATGATGTTGATTACTCCCCAACGTCTTGATGGCCTTATGTTTGCTTATCTTGGTTGTGTTCATGCCACTTTGAATGATTATAATGAGCTTCTGCCTCCTATTGCATTCAATCCAATCGAGGGAAAGAAAGAATTAGACAATTGAAATCTCTTCTTTATGACCTTGGCCTTGTATGGCATGCCCCAAAATACTTTGCAATGCATGATCAAATTCTTGGATCACCCATAGCCTCGACAATGACATTAGCATCTTTGGACCTTCTTTGCATTCCACCTAAATCTTCCACAGAAACCCTACCTTCCACTTTAGGCAACATTTTTACCCTTGCCCCTCAAAATGGTAATTTTGGGCGTTCATGCTCAAGCATTTCTAACTCCAAGAGTAAGTATAAGTGTAATCATTGTCATCGTAATGGTCATATCGTTGATTGGTGTTGGAAGCTACATCATAAACCCCTTTGCCTAACAAATACTACTCAAGCATCCACTCTTAATCCACCTATGCGCCTACATCGCTAGTAGATTAGCCTTGTATGACTTCTACTACTTATGAGGACTTTGTTCATTGGTATGAAATTCGTTAAACTCCCAACATTATTGCTTCGATAGCTCACATCAGTAAATCTTTTGCTTACCTGTCTCAATTCCCTTCCTTAGGTCCTTGGATATTAGATTCTGGTGCATCTGACCACATTACTAGTAATCATTCTCTTTTCTCTTTAATCATACAAATGGTCATTTTCCCTTCGTAACCTCTACCAATGATACTCAAACACAAGCCTTAGGCATTGACACCACCCATCCATTTCCATCTCTTATTACTCACTTTGTTCTTTATGTACCTAATTGTCCATTTAACTTACTATTTGTCACTCGTCTAACTCAATCCCATGACTTTCTTCTCACTTTTATTAAACAATTTGTGACCTTGCAAGAATGGATCCTAGGACCAACGATTGGTGTCGGATGTAAGTTGCATGGTCTATATTATCTCTTTGTTTCACCATCGGTATGTGCATCTATTGTATCTCCAATGATGATTCATGTTTAGTTAGGATAACTTGGTTTGCTCAAATTGTAGAAGATGGTGTTAAGCTTCCATGATATATCTAGTTTAGATTGAGTCATGTTAGTTAGGGAAACACATTCGTTAGTCATTCTCTAATAAAGTCAATAAGCAAGTTGCGTCTCCCTTTTTCTTAGTTCACTCTAATGTTTGGGGTCCTTCTCGTACTTAGATTATATCTGGTTTTCGATATTTTGTCTCCTTTATTGATGATTTTTCTCATTATACATGGATTTGGTTAATGAAGAGTCAGTCTGAATTATTTTCTATATTTGAGAAGTTTTATAATGAAATAAAAACATAATTTGTAATGATCCTATTTTCTACTAGTTTTTTATATGAGCATAAATTTTCATGATTAAGAGAACTTTCTTTAAAACAATAGAGTTCAAAAAGTACAACCATACTTAACTAGTTTTATTTACTATTACATAAAGAAAGATGAAATTAACTTTATTCTTTATTTCTTCATTCAAAACATTCTGAAGGATCCTCTTCTTTCGATGACTTTTATTTCCTTGCTGGTCTGGAAGTATTGTTAAGAGTGGAAGTAGATGGCTGATTGGGGTATGATGGCTCCCAATGTTTGGGGTGTGATGGAATACTTAGAGGATAGTCAAAAAATATATGGTGTTGCTTGTGTTAGGATTATGGGAAAGTCAATTTTTCTAGGTGTAATATATGAAAAAGGGTCAGAAGAAAAGAAGGTGAAATAGACAAATCTTGTGTAGTTATCAAGTTGATATAGTGAATCTTGTGTTCATCTTTCGCATAGTGGCAAAATAGACAAGTGGAATAAGGGATGAAATTCATCAAACATCTTCTCTTGGAAAAATTGGGATATGTAGGAGTGAGTCACCTATTCTCCATCAAACACAAACAGTTGCATACCTGTCAAACATTTGTGTTTACTCTCATCTCACCGTTACATTTCCTATTAATTTATTACTAGCGTATTAGGGCCCTTCGCTGCCTCCTCCTTCCAATTCTAGAGGGCTTATGCAAAACGTATCATTCATTCCATAATTGCAATTTGGGTGACAATCGGGAGTACATATTTTGATCTGGTAGAAAGACTTAAATACTCTTAACCAACCTTGGTAATGCTCCACACGTCGGGGTTGCCAAGTCAGTTCAGTGTAACCTTCTTTTAGAGCGACTCACAAACTTAGCACCTTTACACCACCAAGGACTTCCACAACCTGTGTACATTCCTTAAGTACCTACTGTAGTCAACCTATTGCATTTCTCTAATCTTATTATCTCACATGAATTACTATTAACTACTACTTCCTTCCACTTCACAATTAAGTCTCTAGGTACAAGATCCAACTCACATCATCTGATGTGAAATCCTATCTCATAACAAGCACTTTATTCACAATGATATTAATTGGTCAAATCATCAATCATCTTGGCATTCTAGCTAGAAATCATTTTGTGGGAGGGATCATTTCGTTGCAGAGACTTATCATACTTATAGTAATCATTTATCTACTATCCTAGGGTTTGACATTTCAAATTCTACCTTTTAAGTATAAAACATTTCACATTCAATCAAATCATGATTAATGGTAACTTCAGTAGTATTAATAGTCATAACATAAGATATTAACACATCATCAAAAGAAATATATTTTGGTATTGTCTTAATTATATAAGGGTATTTTTAAAATTTTACTATGTTGTATATTTAGAAGTAGTTTCATAAATTCTTTAAATAGAAATTCTAGTTTTCTATTTTTTTCCTAATCACAATTACTTCACAAAGATTCTAGGTGTAAGGTAAATTTAATCTTTTTGAAGGAGAGGAGGGTATTTTGGTAATTTTACTTATCTTTGGTACTAATATTGTAATTTTATTTCAAATTTATAAAAGAATTATGGTATTTCTATACTTTAAGTTTAATTGAGGGGCAATTTGGTAATTTACATGAAGAAGGGTATTTTGGTCATTTCATACTTTAAAATTTTATTTTCTAAGGTTGTTTCTTTTCTAGAATCCAAAAATGCTCAAAATATCAAAATTTTCAAAAGAAATGGAACTAGGGGTATTTTGGTTATTTTCATTTAAAAATTATTTGATAAATTTTCTCTCTTTTAACCTCATTATAACTATTAACTTATCCAGTGTTAGTGTAAAACAATTTTACTATCCATTTCTAAATTAAAATAACAAAAACAAAAAAATTTCAAATTTCTAGCCTAAGGGTATTGTGGTAATTTTACTCATAAGGGCAAAATGGTCATTTGACCATCTTCTTCTTCTTCAACAAAGGCTACAAAAGATCTGGTTGGCTCTTAACTAGTTTCAAAATTTTCATTTTCTTTACTTCTCGTTCTGGATTTGTTTTATAAAATTCGAATCATATAAGACTGAAATTAATCATTTTGCAGTATAATTTACTGGAATTTGAGCAAATTAAAAGCACAGAACAGGAACAGAAATGTGAATTATATTCTTGATCGATTTTTGACTTTTTCCAACAATTCTAGAGAATTTCATGGCTTGAACAGTTCGAATATCATAATGAAACTTACCCTACCTAGAATTTTATCAGAAGTGATATAAACAGGAAGAATCAAGTTCTTTTAATTCAAAATTTACATTCTTTGAGTTGAATTCATTTTCCATGAATTTGTTTGTTTCAAAATGTTAAACTTTCAGAAATCCAAATTCAAACAATCTAGAATAATTCTATCAATCAAATTTGAAGAAAAAATAACTCCTCCTATCTGAATTTTAAAATTTTTGACGAGGATTTATGGATTCCAACGAAGCTCTAGTGAACTTACAAAATCACGATTCTTTCATCTCTTCTTCTAATTTCTTGGACAGAAACAAAGCTAAGGCTATTTAAAAATTGTTTGGATTGAAATAAATGAAGGAAGATTTGAATTCAAAGGGAATTTTAGAGAAGAAACTCCTTAGCTTGATGTGTTGAAGCTTTGAACCCAAGACGTTTATATAGCCTCACCACCGCCCAATTTTAATTTATTTTATTCCTAGGTAGTAGAGGTAGGTTTGCTGCGTAAGGCAAGCCCGAAACGCAGATTGGGCGACTAACTTATGCAGGGAAAGCTCAAGGTTGAAGATGAAGTTTGCAATGGCGGTGAAGGAACGGAGGAAGGGATATATGCTTTTATTTTTGTTAAGTTACCAGCAATGGGCGTAGCGGTCTCACTAGCAACTCTCCTCTCCTCTCTTTAGCGTCTTCCTAAGTGGTATGGGTTTGAACCCTACTTCCCCCTTTTTCTCTCTTCTACTTTTTATTTCCTTATAATTTTTTTGCTATAACATATATATTTAATTGGGTGTTGAATTATCACCTAGGACAACCAGCCTAGGTGGTAGTGTGTTTTGCTACTTCACGTGGGGACCTGGGTTCAAGCCGAGCTTACATCTTTTCTCTTTTTCCTTTCTTTTTCCTAATTTCCTTTTTCTTTTATTTTTTGTTTATGTTTTTAAAATTATCATTTTTATTTCTAAAATTTTTCTAAAATTTCTATAAATCCTTTTATATTTTTCTCTTCTTGTTCTTATATTTTCTCCCTCAAAAATATTTATGTATATTTATAAATCTATTTATTTTAATTTATTTAATTGTATATTTATTTATAAAATTCAAATATTTATTTCTAAAATTCAGATTTATTATTTTAAATTTTTATCTTTTTATTTCTAATTTTTTTCTTATACTTCCAC
>JAMLFT010008736.1:0-13379 GCA_026544285.1 Pachyrhizus erosus | reverse complement strand
AAAGATAAAATAGTTTAAGAGAAATATAAAAAAAGACAGAGGTAAAAAAAATATATATAATAGATATAATATGAGTTCATATATTTTATTTTTTATTTTTTATTTTTTCTTTATCAAGTACACAATTTTTGTTTTTTACTTTTTTCCTGGGCGTTCTATTTATCTTTTATAAAATAAAAGGTTAAAGAGGAGGTTATACAAATATTTTTCATGTATAATATAATAAATAAAATAATAGAGAAACGTAGTAAATGGAGGTTGGAGTATTTGTTAATGTTAATATATTGAATCATTCGTGGGAAGTGAAGCGAAGATGTGGCCTTACACTACACTGTGCCTCAAAGTCACTTCAAAGTCTCAAATCTTCTCTTTATGCGCCGCGCGATTCTCTACTTTTCACATTCACTTCACATTTATCACTCCCACGCGTGTCATCCAACCATGCTTGTCTCCCAATTCACACTTTCCATTTACAAAATAAAACACCACCTACTCTTTTAAATTATAAAAAATATTTCTTTTTCTTTTTATATATTTTTAACTTTTGAATATAAAATTACTTTAAATATGAATTTAATAGTAGAAAACTAGAGTTTTTTAATTCCCAATTTTTAATTTTATTTTACTAAATCATTTTTATTTTAATCTTTATCATTCTTTTAACAAAATTTTTTATTAATTTATAATTTTTAAATTTTTTAACAAATTTTATTTTTAAAATTTTTAATTAATTTAATATTTTTATTTATTTTAAATAAATAAAATATAAAAAATAATTTATAAAAAAATTAAATATAGTTATTATATTAATTTTTTTTAAAATATGCAACATTTAATATTATTATTTAATAATAATTATTATAAAAATATTTAAAATAAAAAATTTAAAGAATCAAAACTAAAAATATCTATAAAACCAAATTAATATTAAACCATTAAGTGATTTGCTTTGTCACCCTCATTCATGGAGGTGTTGTTTCAGCTCGTCTTTTATGTCAGTGTGCATTATGCTCGCTATAATTTTGCATTTGCCTGACAAAAATTAATTTTCACTTTATAACAAACAATAAATTACATAAAAATTTATGACGTATGTATGCTTTGATGAGACATTATTATCATAAGAAAAAGCGCTATGTAGCAGAATTTTACAAACTTTATTGTCCTTTTTAAAATAATACATTATAAAAATTAACTGGAAATTTTATATATTACAGCATGTAGATATTTTAAAACTAGAGTCAATTTTAAAAGACAAAAATTAAATAAGAAAATTTAATTATAAAATATATCATAGAATTTTTAAAATATAAATATTTTAATTATAAAATAAATATATTTTAGTTATAAAATAAAAAAAGTATTTAAAAAATCAGAAACAAACTATCTTATAAATTAAGAATAATATGAATCACTTTTTATAAAAAAAATTGGAAACTAATTCAATATATGGAAATATATTTTTAAAAGTGCAAAATAACCTATAATATCAATTAAAAGATTTTTTATTAAAGAATTAGCAAGCTCATTTCTCGAAACCAAATCTTAAACAATTTTTTTTTTCATCCAGCTAACATAAATGTTTTAACATTAAAAAACATATTAACCAATGTTTTTAATTTTGAATAAATTACTAAAATTTTTATTTTAATACTTCTTAAAATAAATTACATAATTCTAATGTTTTTAGTATTGTGATTATCAATTCTTCAATCATCACATTAATCATTCAATAGTTATAAATAATTTATTTATGAAAAATAAAAATATAATATTAAAATTATTTTAATAAATAATTCATTTATTTTTATTTTTAATATAGATAAAAAAATTAAATATTAATTATTTTGAAACAAAATAAATATATAAAGAAAAACCTAAATATGTTAGCACAGGAAAAATATTACATTAAACCATTCTTTCTATTATTTTTATTTATCTTTTAACTTTTTTTATGTAAAAATTAAAAAATATAATAAGTTTTATTAATCTTAATAAAATAATTATGAAAATTTTCATTTTTTATTTCAACTTCATAAAAGATTTATATGTATAAGTTAATTAAAATTAAATTAAAACGCAAGCGAATAATTAATAAAAATAATTAATGTTATCATAAATTTTAAAAATCGCATAATGAAAACAAAATCTTCTAAAAATTCAACACTTGAAAAAACGGAGTAATAAACATTAAACAGGTTATTATGTCCCTTCTGTTGCTCATGTTATTTACGTTTCAAACTTTTTTTTAAATTACTACTTGACTAAAAAATATTTTAATGGTTAGAATTTAAATTTTAATTTAAAAATAAAATATTGTAAAACTATTTTAAGATATCTTTTTTTAAAATACAAAGTAAATTAATACAAATATACTATCGTTCTCCAATATGTAATTCATTTATTTATTTAAAACGTGATATGTATTTTAGTTGATTTGATTTTACTGTTTACTTTAAAAATTGTATACACTTTTCATTTAAATTTATATATAATTTAATATATGTAAATAAATTGTATCAACATAATAAAAGAAGAAAAGAAAAAAATATTTAAATTTATTTTATCATATTATGATAACACTTTTTTACATGAGAAAATTATATTATTTTTATTCTATACTTTTTTTTAAAATTTTTACGTATTGGTAGTTTGCATAATTGCATCCAAACTCAATCATATTTTAATAATTTTTTTTTCAAAATACTAATATTAATGTTTGCATTATTTTATATTAATATTTTGGAATTTTAATTTTCAATTAAAATTTATGTAATTTTCATACAGACACCCATTAAATAATAATTAATTTATTTTTTTTTAAATTTCTTCTCAAGTAATTACTAATAATTAGTATTATTATAAAAAGGGTTTTAGTGCTTAATATTTTAATTGTGTATATGAAAGAAGTTATACTTTATATGTAGTTAATCACTAATATCTACAGAGTCATTAAAGTTTTAAATAATTTTTAAAATCATAATAAATAGTTTGCATTTGTAATAATGTTTATCAAGTCAATTTTACTTGCACGTTCATTTTATATTAATTAAGATTTAACAAAAAAAATTATATTAACTAAGAGATTTTTTTATACAGTGCATGCTTTTCTTAAGTTTAAAAAAAAAAAAAACTTGCTGGCTTGCAAGCAAGCAGACTTTTGTCGTCTGGATGCGAGTCAAAGGTTTAATAGTGTTTATAAACTTTAGCATATTCACCTTTGTTTTGAGTAAAAAAAAGAAATCACCTTTGCTTTGTTATTCTTAAAAGTAAGTATTTCCTATTATATCTATCTTAAAATATAAAGTTAAATTTTTTTTTTATGATAAATAATTAAATTGTATTTTTCATTTTTAATATTTTTAAGTTTTTCATAATAAATAAAAATTTTATTTTTAATTTTCGTCATTAATATACTACTGTTAAGCATTAAATTATTTATTAATTGATTATTTTTTATTGATTTGCATGATAAAAAATGTTAAAATAAAATTTTTACTTAAATTAATTCTATTATATATGTCAATTTATTAAAAATGTAAATTTGTTAAAAATAAAAATTTTAATTTTTAAAAATTAAAAATAAAATTTGATCATTTATTAAAATAAAAATATATTTAATTTCAAAATATTCTAACTTTAATATTATCAAATTGTATAGTACTTTTATATTTCCTTTCTTACATTAAAATCACCAAACTCTAATCATATTTACACCTGTTAATATTTTAAAAAACGTGTTTCACATAAACTTTTTAAATCATGCCATGGGATATTGAAATTCTGAAAGGATTGACTAATATATAGAAGTACAAAATATTCCCCGGTCCACAATACTCACGTCTTTACAGAACAAATTGAATTGGAAGGAACAAAGTAAGAATATTAGGGACTCTTTTATTACCTTTTTATTTTTTGGTTTTCCAAAATATATTTTTTCTTGAAAAATTTTATGCTATTCAACTATTATTTTTCATCTAAAATCTATTAAATTTTAAAACAAGTATTTTAAAATTTTAAAAATTTAAAATAAAAAATAGTTGAGAGATAATTTTTTCTATTCTGTGGTCCTAACTTAAAGATGCAGTTCATATGAAGCTGTGTTGCATGTAAAGAGACACGCCGGTGGTATGAGTATATATAAATATTTTTAAAAAAATCAAAATGAATTTTTAAAAATAGAAATCAAACACAATTTTATGTATATATACATTGTCTTTTAAGTACTTGTGTGTGTGTGTCATGTGATTCTATCTAAATCAAATATGCCTCACATGTGGGTTAAGAATATCTATGCTTAAGCCTAATAATATTGAAGACTTAGTAAATATTCAGTACTAAGGATTGAATGATAAGCTATTAAAACTAGGAACATATTCAGCAACTGATGGCTGATGCTATGCTGTCATGAGGAATAGGGTCACCATAATTAGCCAAACGCGGATGCTAATCTTCATAGCAATAGCCGCTATAATTTTTATTTTTTTATTTTTTTATTTTTTTATTTTTTTATTTTTTATTTTTTTATTTTTTATTTTTTTTATTTTTTATTTTTTATTTTTAATTTTTTAATTTTTTAATTTTTAATTTTTTAATTTTTTTATTTTTTATTTTGTGGTTAGGCAATTGAGAAAGCACACAAATGAGTTTTAAGAAGAAATGGCCGACATGCTATTGGGTTGTCGTGAGCAGACCAGAACAGTAACACCGGCTTTCTGCGGCCACATGTTCCTGTGTGCCATTACCTTCCCCAACAACCATTATCATTCACATTAATTTTCTCCTCTTCATCACTTACATAACTAAACCTTCCGTTTTCCAACATTTTTTTATTTTACTTCATCGCATTTTTAAACACTAGTGCTTTTTAAGAATATAAATTTCTTTTAAATTTTTTATTCGAACTTATGTGAAAATCTTCTTAATAGATCATTTATAAATATCTTTATAAAAATTCAGTAAACTTTGAAGTCTGTCTAGTGAATTCTCGAAATTCATATTGCTTAAATTTTTAAAAATTTATAAAAAAAATATTCTTTTACACTTAACTAATCACAAATCATGTTAAAAATTATCCATAAATAACATTTTTAAAATTTAATAAAATTATTATACATCATAATTTTTTATAAATTGAATATATAAAAACATTTTACATTTTTATTACATGTACTATTTTTTTTCATATTTTCATATTTCTTAGTCCTATGTTATAGTCACATTTTTGGCTTAACCCATTTTTCTATACATGAAAAATCCCAATAAAGATCAAATGATGGCTAATATTTCTATCTATTCATTTACCAATAGCTGGTATTTTGTACCAAGATGAGGCATTTCTTATGAAATGTATTTTGTATCCTTTAATTGTATAAGTGTAAGACTAACTACTATATATGAATTAGTCATACGTGATTATGATTAGTATTTGAAGTGAATTTAACGCAAAGATACGAAACCTCGAGGGAATAATTTTCAGTATTTATATGTGTATGATGTCATATCACCGTAAGAGAAGTTTCATTATTTGTTAGGCCAATGATGGACCTAAAGTTTTAAATGCTGTAGCATGAATTGGAACTCATTCTTTTCTATTTGTTTTAACCTTTTTATGGTCATAGAAGAACAAAGGACCTGCGTCTTGGTGCAAAGAAAAAAGGAGGAAATGCAGAGAGAGAGAAAGAGAGAGATCAAGAGAACATAAATAATTGGCCCTACTCTGTTTTCATGTTGATGAGACGGTTCATGTAAAGTTTTCCAGCTTATGCACTCCTAACCTTTAAGGTTTTTTTTTTCACTCTCTTGCTTTGTTTCACCTGAAGTGGTAAAATCTTGAGAATGAAAGTTAGACACTATTATATTGAACCCTGCTTTTCATCCACTTTCTCTCTGGGTAAAAAATTCCAAGAATCAACTCTCCTAAGTACTTAAACCTCACTTCCCCATTTGAGTATAGGTCATATCAACTTGGAATGAATCCTTAGGCCCTTGATTATAATTTCTTTTAAAACCGTTAATTTACTTTTGACCATAAAGGTGAATTCCATTATCAAGTTTTGCCAATAACTTTGGGCTAAAGAAACAAACAATCCATAAAGGTAAAATAAATAGTTCTATTTTAATCTTATAACCTATAGAAGAAGTACATGCATATATGTATGTTATGGCATTTCAATCCTTTCAAACTTTTCAGACACTAGAAAGGAGAGACTTGTACTAGCCACATCCTCTCCATTTTTGCAGACACCAGGCTTTGTTGAGCATGACCACTCTACAACCTACACTCCCCTTGTTTAAGGCTGACCCAAATTAAAGATTCATTGCAATTCATGTCAATCTACTTTCAGCTTTGCATATACAAGTACACACGTCACGCACTCATAATACTCATCTATGTGGAGAAGACAAAATAACCGACAACAACAATCGAATAATATCATTATCTTTTTCTTCGCCCATAAATCTCTCTCACTCATTCTCATCCTTTTCATAATCCCTCTCACTCCAAAACACATGCCTATTTGTGTCTCAATACCTCCTCTTCCTTTCCCATATGCAAAAAGGCTAATGGAATTGGAAGACCCTAAATTAATACTAAAAAGAACTGCATTCTCTTTTCTGTGAAAGGGAACATCATGTAATCCCCTTCTTGCTGCAAGACTAATTACATTAGTGTTTGCATTTGATTAACAACTATATATTTTGTAATATTTCTTTTCCATTTCTTTTTAAAAGGGTATAGACAAGAAAATAAAAGAGGACTTGCATCCTTGTTGGAAAATTTTAAACTATACTTTCATAGAGGGTGTTGAACCAATTTGATGAAAAGGGCACTGTCTTAAATTGGACCCTGCTGTGTACATTTCTGGGCACATATGATGCATGCATGATGTAAGCCAAAGGAACAAAGAAAGCATGTGCCCCATTTAGTTAAATACTTTTCCATGCTGGTAAGAAATTACAAGTTAGCTAGAATACTGTATGATTATAAATAGTAATTCTTGTAATCTTAGTGTCTCTTTACTTTTAAAAGAACAAATAGATGATACTGAATTCCTCATCTGTGAGGCTGAATAAAAATGCTCATGCTTAACTCATGCTCTTTTATCTTTCCGTCTTCTAAATTCAAATTAAGTGGCAGGAGTAGGACCTCAACCAGAAAGAAAGGGGCAATTATTTTTGTACAAAAAGCAGAGACAATCTTAATTATAGATTAATTTTTAAACAAAACTTAATTGATTGGGCAAAATAAAATCTTTCCTTAGTCCACACAGAATATAATACGGCATATATATTTTCCTCTTGGGCCTTTTAAAATGAAACCAAATATGCTTATGAAACTCACCATAACGCAATCCAATCCAATAAATCCCATGTGGTTTATAGATATTATACTTTGGAACATCGTACCATTACTGTTTCCTAAGAATACGAGAATGACACTTATTCCGCACGTCCACTGATCCTCATGTCTAGTGAAAACCAGAATAAATGTACCCACTGAAAAAAAAAGTATAAAGATATTATGGGGGCATATAATATAATATATACATATATATGAAATAAAAGTAACTGGCCTGAGGAATGGGCATTAGCTTGAAAATTTAGCTATATGTGTCTTTTGAGTTTGGGAAACCTAAGTAAGATTGTGATCGATGAAAGAATATATCTAAAGTTGACAAAAGTTCATTTATTGCATGAGTTATTCTCAGCCAAAGTTGATTGAATTTAACGCAGAAGCCGCCCAAATAAAATAAAAATGCAGATTGGCCAGGTATATATACTTGTAATAGTAAAGTTTTCACAAAAATTGGAATTTTAGGATCCTGGTTGATATGACACTTACATTATGCACCATGTAATAAGTGGGCCCCTCTCTTCCATTGCATCTGATCTTCTTCGCAACTTTTGGGTTATCCATTTGTCAAAACTTTAATTATATCGTAATTATGAAATGAAATTAAAGTAGATCACGGTGATAAGAAATTCACAAGTTTTGTTCCAGAGAAAATGGGTACGATGAATTTAAAACATTGACAAGAATCATTAAATTTTTTAATGCATTTTGACCTTTATTAAACTTTTATTATTTTATAAATATCAACATCGTAACTTGATTAACTTAATTAGTTAATATATTGAGTAAAAGAACATTTAATTACTATTCTATTAAAATTATTTGGGCATCAATAATATTTTTAAATTACAGTTATATAATAAATTAAGGAGAATTTATAATTACACCTGATATATATCACTCCCTTTTTTTATATTACTTTAACAACTACAAGAAATTAAGAAAACTTTATGTTATTAGGAAAGTACCCAATATTATGTTAGCTTATATAAGTTTTTATATTTAAATTGTATTGTCATTATTATACACACAAAAAATACACAATGTTATGTTATTGTATAAAATTGAGAGAAATTTGTAATTTATTCTTTAAAATACACCATGTTACTTTAACTTAATTATGTTATCCAGGCTAAAAGTAATTTATATTACAAGCATGTATTAATTATTATCATTGTTTCGTCTTCTTTTTGAAAAATGTTTCTTACAAATCAATGAAAGAAAACACATTACGTCGTACTCAGAAGAACGAAATAGAATCAAAATATAAGTACATTTGAATAAGTCTTCAAAATAAAGTATATTTAAATAAAATAAAATTACTTGCAATCATATAATAAAATTTTAGTCAAATAAAAAAATTGTACATACATAAATATATGCACAGATATGTTTTTTATTTACTGTTTAATTCAATAAAAAAAAGAAAAAAATTAATAGAAAGAAAGTGAAGAGAAAACAAAAAGAGAGAAAAAAAAATTAATGATAAAAAGAGATAGTTCATTTAATTTACAGGAAGAAAGGTGAAAAAGGATAAGATTTTATAATTTAATTTTTAAATACTTTTAAAATAAATATTCTTACATTATTAATTAATTAAAAATTCATTTAAATGTTATTTTAAAGTAATATCTAGAATAATTTTCAATTAAAATAAAAAAAAATAGATTAAAAAATACATATAAATTAATAATTTCATCATATATGAGAATATATTATTGAATTAAAGTTGAAAAAAGCTTGTACAAGGTGGGTGCATTTTTATTAAATTTAAGGTTTTAATGGTGAAAAATAGGCATGATGAAAGCTAATAGTGCGTGCATTAGCCTTTGTATAAGTACGTACCATACAAAGTTTATGGGTAATTGAAAATTTGTAAAGCTAATAATCACGCTTTGTCTAGAACAACTAAGGAGAAGTGTACTAGTAGTTGTAGTAGTAAAAGGCAATGAAGTGAGGAAAAGCAAAGGAAAGGAAAGGAAAACAAATGCACATGCAGCAAGGTGTCAATTGGAAGAAACACAAATACAGAAGAAGAACAGAGGTTCGTGATGGCCACTTTCATGCCTTTTGATCTCGTAGGGCCGACAACAAGGACGGATTCAGCCGTCTATTACCCAACAACCCTCTCCTGTAAAAGCCTGTCCTCTCTGTCCCTTTCCCTTTCTTTCTTTCTTTCTTTCTTTCTCCCTCTCCCTCTCCTCCCTCTTCCCCCCTTCCATCAATTTATAACATCATCAAATACCATTCATTTTCTATCTTAAATTAAAAATAAATACTCTTATAAATCTTTTTTTTAAAAAAAAAACAAATAGTAGAATTAAACACACCCTAACAACACCTTCTTATTAATACACACTTTATCATAAATACAAAATTATTTTAAATTACAACATTTGAAGAAAGTATCATTAAATATTAATTAAACTCATCAAACTTTATATATTTTAATTAATCATAAAAGACGTGTTTTAAAAAAATGTAATAATTAATGTATTGTTAAGATTTTTTTAAGAAATTGTTAATGGAGACTCATTTAAAAATTATTATACATATTTAAAGAATAAATAGTTTACTAACTGAATTAGTAGTTATGGACATCAACGGATATCAAACAGGCGAGTTGGATATCAAAATTGCATCCAATAAATTTAAATTTAAATTTATAAAAATGGAATAATATTTATATATTTTTCTGTCTTACTTATCTTTTTGGCTCCTTAGCCTTAATACATAACTAGCCTACCCAAGAAAATTGATCTTGTCTCCCAAACTCTCACGCAAATAGAATTATTGACAAACCCCTTTTCCCCTAACATAATCATCACCCAGAGAAGAATTGCCCATCTCAACCTCAAGCAAATGAACCTCATTATTGATTATGACACTCTAAAGACGATAAATGGAAATTTCCATTAATGATAAGTAGTTACTTAATCACACAAAATCTTCTCTCTCTCTTACTCTCTGTCTCTCTCTTACATTGCATAAGGTGACGACTAGTGATGAGAGTGAGACCAACTTTACATATTATATTCCCGTAAAAAAAAGCACAAGATAGCACACCACACTCTATTATTTAACAAATACCATAACAATAAAAACATGATCCAGTGAGGCAGTGTTGAGTCTTCACCTCTATAAATATCACTCCTCAACTCCCCATTCCTCACCCAAATCAAATCAAATCAAACACATTCCTTCTCATATTTTTCTCTCTAGCTACCAGCGTTTATAACACACATTCTTTCAGAAAATGCATTACCAAGCGGCGGCGTCATGGGGGAGCTACGTGGCCCCAGCTAGGAACGGGGTGGTGGGAGACCCACTGGAGCGCATAGAGAGGCTGGCGTCGGAGAACGCGGTGGTGATATTCAGTGTGAGCACGTGCTGCATGTGCCACGCCATCAAGAGGCTCTTCTGTGGCATGGGAGTCAACCCGACCGTGCACGAATTGGACGAGGATCCTAGAGGCAAGGACCTCGAACGAGCCTTGATGAGGCTCCTAGGTACCCCCTCTGTGGTCCCTGTCGTCTTCATTGGTGGCAAACTTGTCGGAACCATGGACAGAGTCATGGCCTGCCATATCAATGGCACTCTTGTACCTCTCCTCAAAGAAGCCGGTGCTCTCTGGCTCTAGGGGATCCACCCAATTAACTAAGTATAAATAAAAAAAAAAATATGAGAGAGGAAAAAAAAAATGTTTTATTAAACAATGATATTGTCAATCAGTCATGAGGAAGGGGAAGTGGTCTTTTGTGAGTCTCTTCTTCCCATTCCATTTTGGATACACTACTACTTGCTTCTTACTGACTTGTTAATCAATCTTTCTATTTCTTTTTCAGTTTCATGCTCTTTTTTTTTTTTTTTTTTGGTTTTGCTGGGTGATATTTGGGTTTGTTATGGTTTGCTTGTTTTGTAAAGATAGAAGGCGTAATGAAAAAAAAAAAAAAGAGTTAATTTTATTTTATACTGTTTTCGTCTTGGAATTTTATGTTTTCTTTGTTTATTCCTTCGGCCTGTTTTGGTTAGGACGCTGCGCATGGTTTGCTGTGTCCAAAAATGGCACAAGGTTTGGTCTTTTTACTGTGTTGGTTATGGGCACATGAAAAAGGGAATTTCTTTTGTTGAGGAGAGAACAGTGGTGAGCTGTAGACGATGAGAAACGGCGTCGTGTCTGGACAAGGTTGTCGCTTTCGTTGTCTTTGTTGTCTTTGTTGTGTTGTGGTGTGTTGTGTTGTGTTCTATTAATTTAGCTTCTTCGGTCCTGGAGTGAAGTGATGCCAATGCTGCTTTCGTTTTGACCGTTTTCAACGGAAAATGGGAAGCAAGGACGGTCGTTAGTTATGGAGGAAAATGTTTTTAATATACTTGGGGAGGATGTGGCTTTTTTTATTATTAAAAAACTGTGGCACTTAATTTTTAGTTTTTTATTTTTTAATTTGAAAATGGAAATGAAAATAAGAATAATAACTTAAAACAGCAAAAGTACTGAATTTTTTCTCGTTATGGTGATGTGCCCGGAAGCTTGTTTTTTTTAGAAGGGGTAATGATAAGTGACATGATTACTATCGTTTTTGTTGAAACGACTTGTCGTCCAGCAACCGGAAAACGGATTGCGTTTTTCATCATTCAACTCCATACTTGAAATTTTTTTGTTTTGTGTGTGTGATGCGTTTCTTTGACCTCGTGCTCCCAGCGAGCTAGCTCCTCTCTAGTCTCTTATGCAATCAGCCACTGATTCATTTATTTAATTAATCTTGTAAAATTATATTTAATACCGTTTAACTAGAAGTTGAAAAAAGTGTAAATTTGACATAAAAGGAAAATTAAAGAGTGAAAATGAATAAAAAATAAGATAAAACTAAAACCCAAATTAAAATTAGATTATGAATATATTTTTCCTGAATTTTATTTGGTTAACATTGTTTGATCATGTTATTTAAAAAAAAAAATTGAATACAGTTAGATAATTATCGTGGGCTTATTACATCTAGGCTAGATTTCAATCTTTTGTTTGTAATTGAAATTTGTTTGGTATGTCGAGTTTGTAATAATTTAGATACATGTCGGTTGGGTATAAATTTAGTATGTTTATATAGAATTGATTATGACTAGAATTGATTTTGAAGTAACATAATTTTTGTTTGCATAACAAGTATTAGAAAATTGATTTTTTATGAAAATGTTATTAGATACTTTGGATCAAAATTAATTTTGAATGTGTAATTATTCAAATAGATTTTAATGTCTATATACACTTTTCTATTATAATTAGATTTTAATGTATATGTACACTTCTAAAACGAGCCCTTTTATTGCAATTTGCTCGGCATTTTACTCATTTTTATGGTAAGTTAATTGTAAATGTTTAGTCATTCAATTACTCAATAAGTTTATTAATTGTCTGTTATTATGCCATCAATGCTCTCCATGACTATTACGTTTAGTACTATTCACGTATATAAACATCAGTTACCGTTATATTGTGACAAGTTCTTTTCAGTAATCAAATCATGTTACTCGCCCTCAATATTCTTCTCTGTGAGACTGTAAGTGTAACAACCAAAATTTTATATTTTGAGAATAATTTTTCTATTGGTCATTTAGAGTTTTAGGAGTTATATTAGAGAAAAATATTGTAAGGAATTGAAAAGTTTGCTATAGTAATACTTAAAAAAAATTAATTGGAAAATTGAGTAATTTAGTTTATTAACATTGAAACATGAAATTTTATTGTCAGAAGTAGAAAAAAAAATTAATCTGGAAGAAAACTATATTTGCAAAAAAAAAAAATGAATTATAGAAAATTAGCTTTTTAACAAACGAAGCATTTATTTAAGGTCTCGTACTCACTGCTCCATTGGTTTAGCCAAAGCAATTTATAGTACATAATTTGTATCTTGAACCTATTTTCGTCGATTGTTATTTATACCTATTAATATTATTAATATATTTTTTTAAAAAATAATTTTTAAATATTAAAGTTTTAAAATTTTAAATATTTTATATTTAGATCGGA
>JAMLFT010008735.1:0-13406 GCA_026544285.1 Pachyrhizus erosus | reverse complement strand
TTTAAATTTATTAATTTTCTTAATATATGTAAATTAATCAATAATATTTTATTAGTAAAGCAACGATGGTATAATTTAATTTCTATGCCTTATCAATATAAAATATTTTACATTATTGACTAATAATTTTTTATAAATATAAATTTTAAAATAATTATTATTAAAATTAATAAAAGATAAATCGTAATTAGTTAATAGTATAAATTCAATATATAAATTATTTTTTCTAATATATATATCTCCAAATTCCCTGTAATAAATTATAAAAAAAAAATCAGAGAGAAAACATGCTGGCACACGAAAGAGAAAAACTGCTTTTCTGGTCAGCCCTGATATCCTCTGTCTCTATGATCTGAATCTTAAATCCAAATTGATAACGTGATACAGTGAGATAATTAAATTGCACCATTAGCAGGGTAACAGAGTGACTTGAAGGAGCATAGTTGAGGTTGGTGTTGCACATAAAGGAATACCGTGTGACCAGAAAGAATCCAAGCACAGCATTACCAAGGACTTGTAACAGTTGTAATTTGCTCTACTCTACTGTTAATACTTAATAGCACTACAATCATAGTCTCAATGTTGTTAATGCCTCAAAAAACTACAATATTGTAGTCATAAATCATAACTATGATTAAAGGATCTATATTTGAAGCCCATCAGTCCAATAAATGGAATTATCCTAGAAAACTACTTTTACCAAGTAATTTCAATTTCAATTTCAATTCTGTTTTTCTCCGTGAAAATGTGACCATTATTTTTTGACTCAAAATAATCCTAAAATTTTCAATGCACTAGGATCAGGATTAGTAGATCCAACCCCACCACATGACACTGTTTAAAGAATCCATCCAAAACAGCACTGTTTCCGCCAGCTGAAATAAATAGACAAATAATGAAATAACACGTATACAATAATACAAATTAAAAAAGAAAAGAGAGAAAAAGGAGCCATGTTTTCACATTCTACAACCCCCCTATTCACTTTCTCTCTCTCTCACAAACGACCACATAAACATTATATAAGCCTTTGCTTCAGACAACTTTTTCTGCACTCCTAGCCTTTTCCTTCCTTCAAGGAAACGCAGGGAAGGGAAAGTAGTAGTAAGGAACGAAACCCCAAAACATGGGTGGTTTCTTGTTATCAACCCTCTTGTTGAGTCTCTTTGTTGTCTTAATTTATTCCCTCCAAACAAAAGCTGAGGAATTTGATGATTCCTTCTTCAATGCAAATGTTTCCAGTTTCAGCAGTGGCAGAAAGCTTGCAGGAAGATGCAACTTGTTTCGTGGCAAATGGGTGTATGACCCTTCATACCCTCTCTATGACCCCTCTACGTGTCCCTTCATAGATCCACAATTCAACTGTCAAAAGTACGGTAGACCTGATAAACAGTATCAGAAATATAGATGGCAACCCTTCTCTTGTCCTTTACCAAGGTAGCAACTAGCAACTATGAACCTTCACTTCCACTTCTTCAATTCTTCTGCTTCAATCCTTTTCAATGTTCGTGTCCTGTAGCTAAACGTGTCTGCCAACAGGTTCAACGCGTTTGATTTTCTGGCTAAGTATAGGGGCAAGAAGATTATGTTTGTCGGTGATTCCTTGAGCTTAAACCAGTTCAACTCTCTGGCTTGCATGATTCACTCTTGGGTGCCAAAAACTAGAACCTCTTTCATAAAGCAAGACGCTCTCTCCAAAATCACATTTGAGGTTGGTTTCCTAATTCTTGTTATTATTTTTTTAGTCAAACTGTTCAACTAGTCCAATAATTATTCCTATTTTAAGTTTTAATTCTTAAAAGAGAAAAGTCATGTTTTAATCTCTCTATAAATATAAAAATCAAGTTTTAGTCCACGTCGTTAACCTAGTTAATGACATGGCTCAGGAAGTACTGTTAATATCGTTACAAAAACTTTAGTGTCAAACTGCTACAAAATTTTCTTGCCGGTTCAAAATTGTAAAAAGAAAAAAAAATTGGACATGGAAAATTTTTTATATCGGATTTTCACTGTTTTTTAGCGGTGTTAACAATAACATCATTAGCCACGTCATTATAATGATAGAGTGAAACTTATAGTTTTCTCTTATAAGAATTAAAACTTAAAAAAAAAGGATAAGTAAAAGAATTATGTGAATAATTAAAACAATGTTTTTTAGTCATGTGTTGTTTTATTTTTCTTCTTTTCATCTTTTGCGTTGAATTGTGGTGGTGGGAATGATGATTGCTTGTTTGGTGTTGTGTTGTGTCCATGCAAGTGGTGTCGTTTTCTCAAAGTTGAAAAATGTGAAGAAGTATTTGCCTCATTTGAAGTTTTGAACTTTAATTCAGCTATTCATGAGTCCGATTGACTGGCAGGGAGTTATATAAAACTTGGTTTTTGTGCGTATATTTTTGTGTGTTGTTGTGAAGCACCGAAATTAAGTTTGGGACGTGATTGGTGGGGGGCTTGTCCTTTTGCAGGGACACCTTTGATTGTTAATTTGAAGGATAATAAATATTTCCCTTAATTGCTATAATTATACTTTACTTATACAGTTGCTCTTTCTACCGATTTTAAATGTGCACATAATTTCCTTAGCTAGATCCAAGCATAGAGTGAAAAAATTTAAAACGTTATGTTTTTCATTTCTTTTAGTAAAAACAAAAATCTTTGCTTCTGAAAAGTGGGAACTATACTTATTATTTATTACCTAACAGGTGATGTTTCGGTTGCAACATCTGCTTGGTTACGGTGGAAAGGGGAACCTTTTATTGTGAAATTTATCAAGCATGCTAAAACTACAGTAATTTTTATTGTTATCGTGCTGTTTTAAAAGGAGAATGCTAATTAGTATCTTCAAGATACGGTTATGAAAAGTTAAAAAAAAAAAGTCTATATAAAAAGGTGTAACATTTAATGCTACTAACTCGTTTTTAAATAAAAAGTTTTGTATCCGTTTCGTTTATTGTTCATTTATATATAGAGACCCTCAACTTTTTTTGAGTTTGTGCTACAAATTGTCAACTCGTTCTTGCTTTATATAGAAACTTTGTTAAACAAATGTCTTAATTGGCAATGATGAATGTTGGACATCTAGTTTTCCCTCCAAATCTTTGGTATTTGTCTAGTGGCATCAAGTCATCAATCTCGGCTTAGTATTCTGCATCAGGCCAACACCCATTATTATTTATAACTAAATTATGAACAGAGTGTTACTCGTCTAACTCATTTTTCTTTGCACGATCCGTTCCCGAAGTTGCAATGATTAAAAATTTGATGTTTGCCTTATCTTTTCTTTCTTTCACTCAATATAATCCTATTGATTAACTGCTTTACTGTGTTTGCCCACCACATATAAGCTTCAATCATGCTATTTATACAATATTACGGATATAGTCATACATAATTGGCTATTGGTAATGTGTTCATTGTGCTCAATAGAAAAGGAAAAATAGTTTAGGTGGGTCATACATATGTTTTATATACATATACATGTACAATTATACAAAATTGTGACAGCAACAGTAGTTCTAGGTTTGTAGATATCATTTGTAATTTAGTCCTCAATCACTTCCAAGTTGGACCACTTGACACTTGTAGCCTGATTCATATACTGTCCTCTGCTTGCAAGACTTTCTCCTTTATAAATTCGGTATGCTACAAAAGTGTCAAAAAAAAAAAATGGGCTACTTTGTGATAAGGAGGGATTTTCTTTTTCTTCTATTTATTTTTATTCCATGGTCCTTTTAGTTTTTGAATATTTTGAGCCTAGAGGCAAGAAAAGACATCACTTGATAATTTGGTAGGGAAATTTCTTAAGAAGTAAACTTTGGTAGACGGACCAAAATAGACAAATGAAATAAAATGCAATAAGAAGGGGTGGTTATGGAAAAAAATATTCTCAAATATGTATATAAATTCTTGTAATTATAGTTATTATTAATATTTTCAGGACTATGGCCTTCAATTATTTTTGTACCGCACACCATACTTGGTAGACCTTGACCATGAGAATGTTGGAACGGTTCTGAAGATTGACTCAATAAAGAGTGGTGACGCTTGGAGAGGGATGGACGTACTAGTTTTCAACACGTGGCACTGGTGGACCCACACCGGGAATTCACAGCCGTAGGATCAATCTTTTACGTAATTACGTCATAATCAATTCCGTTAATCAGGGGTGAGCAATACTGATTATTTGTGTTCATGAAAATTCCATTTCAGGTGGGACTATATTCAAGAGCGTAACAGGTTGTACAAAGACATGAACCGTTTCATTTTATTCTACAAAGGTTTGACAACTTGGGCTAGATGGGTTAACATCAACATAAATCCTTCCCAAACCAAAGTCTTCTTTTTAGGAATTTCTCCTGTGCATTATGAGTAAGTTATTTCTACTCCAATATAGTTTATTAGTTTAAGTATTAATTTGTGTCTATATTATATGAAAAAATATTAGATGGTTCAAGACCACCATGAGTTTATAATCTTAGGCAATTTCTGTGTTATGTTCTTAAGTTTATTAGTCTTGAATCATTTAATAATTTTTTATGAAGTAGTAATGGTTTTCATTAATTGTGCATGGTGTTGTGATGTTCCAATTAGGGGGAAAGATTGGAATCAACCAGCAAAATCTTGCATGAGTGAGACAGAACCATTCTTTGGTTTGAAGTATCCTGCAGGGACACCAATGGCATGGGTTATAGTGAACAAGGTTTTGAGTAGGATAAAGAAGCCAGTGTATTTCCTAGATGTGACTACACTCTCACAATACAGGAAAGATGCACATCCTGAAGGCTACAGTGGGGTTATGGCAACTGATTGCAGCCATTGGTGTCTTCCAGGACTGCCTGATACTTGGAATGTGCTTCTACATGCTGCTCTATTTGGCTGAAGGAAGCAGCTAGTGACTTGCCAACTTTGTTTATTAGAAGAAAACCAATTGTTTTCTAATGTAGGAAATATTTAATTTGGCATTCTGCTTCTTGGAATTGGACAATAAAAAGGTTTGATTCTCCAAATTGTAAATTTTCATATTATTTTGGCATAAACATGCCTTTGATGTATCAAATACCCCCTTTTGGAATATTGAAAAGCATTTGCACTGAAGTTTCCTTTGGAATAACTTCTTGTTGGATTGTTGTGAATCAGGTACTTTATGAAATTCCTCTTGTATGAAGCTTAAGAAGAATAAGAAAACGAACTGAGAATCTGATCCCGCTTTGCTAACTAAAGCTATGTTAAGCATCATCAATCTGGATTAAATTATTAGAAGGAGCAAATAAGACTTCCAAATTTGGATGAAATTAGCTGTCTTATCGTTGACGAAAACTAAAAAGGTTTTTTTTTTTTTTTTTTTCTCGAAACTTTCTATTTCAAATATTTAATAAAAAGAAAGTTGTTACTTTCTCCAAGATAAGAATATCGAAAGAGTTTGCCTTTATAGTCACGTTTTTATCATCAACGTGAACCCACAAACAATGAGACCAAAATAAATCAAAATGATGATAATTTCAATAGAAAAAGAAAATTTTCAACCTCCTATGGAAGCAAAAATAAATCTTTAATAAAAATAAATAAAATAGGAGTAAATAATATATGTATTGATTAATTTTTTTTTACATTGTTATTTGGTTACAAATTAGTATGTATGACAATTTTTTTATTATTCTATTTAGTTAAGAGGCGAAAAAGGAAGAACTTTTAATAGAAATAAAAGAATTTTTTTTTGTTTGATTTACAGGAGGAGAGGAGAGATTTTAAAAGTTAAATTTTTATATTTTTAAAATTTTAAATTTCAAAATATAAATAAGAATATTTTATTTAATACACTTAAAATAAGAATATCGATGGAGAATAAAAATTAGATTAGGAGGCTCCCTTCCTTCCATTCTCCTCCTCTCTTTTTTTAAGAAATTAATCAAAGAAAAAAAATTTATAAAATTTTCTCTCCTCTAACAAATACTATATAAAACTCATATCAAAGATAATTTTTCTTTGAGTAACACTAAAAATTTTTACATTGGCAATATATACACGTTAAATTCAGAAAATAAACGTTTACAGGTCAGTTGTAATTTTGAGTAAATATAATGTATATATTGGCAACGTAACACATTATGATCTAATAGAAATTTGTTAAATATTATATTGATTGTGATTTTCAATTAATTGATAGTGTGTAAATTAAATTCATTTTATATTTACATCTAAAAGGACCTGCAATTTTAAGTAATTGATTGGGATTGGGCTGTGCTTGCAAGATGGGATTTTTAGTTTCAGCCCGTTTCACAGATGAAACCAAGTAACTAAGGAAGCTAAAATGGATATATAGAGGATATTCTGAATCACGCGTCAGCAAATGATTAGAAGCACGCAGGAGGCATGCACTATGTTGTCCTAACTAATAATACGAGGCACTTATTGAAACTCCCCATGTGTCTTAACACTCTTTATCCAATCATCCTAATCTACCCCTTCATTCCTCTGTTCAAACTGGGTGAGTCACATTTATTACTTCTATGACCATCACACGTTGCACTTCCTACTGGCCCTTTTACCACTTGTCCTCCGCCATACAAACCCATCCACCCCCACCTCTTCCAACCGCTAACACTCTTCTCCTTTTTAAGCACTCCACATCCTACATGACTACTACATATCACTTCCTCCAAAACACATTGCACTTGTTCTTCCAAAGTTAGCTTACACAAGTACACAACACAACAACATGGCGTCTGAACAGTTGGTTCGCAGAGAAAACACCACTACCGAGAGAGAGCTTCCCGTTGAGAAAGACAGGGTTCCCAAGATGACCACCCACTTCGAGCACCTTGCGGAGCAAGTTAAAGAGTCAGATATCACCGCCGGGAAAGAGACTCCCCAGGGAAGCATAGAATCGTTGCAAGGTGGAGAGCGGGTCAAGGAGCATGCAGGGAAAGCCATTGGCGATGTTGGTGGACGTGGGAAAGCTAGGGAGACTAACGAATTGGGAGCACACTTTGAATCCCTCTCTGACAAAGTGAAGGGTGATGATCTCAAAGAGAAGCTAAGTGACCATGCAGCGAATATAGTTGGGAACAAAGAGAGTGAAGGAGCCATAAGAGAAAGACAAGGTGGTGGCGGTGTTCGTGGTGTTGGGAAGTTCGAAATGAAAACTGAAGGGGAAGATAAAAGAAACAAGGATAGAGAAGAGCTCCAAACACGAACAAGTGAAGTAGCAGGAAGAACTGAGAAAGAAAGAGGAATGGAATATAGAGGGCAAGTAGTGGCAGATAAAGGAAGAGGAACAGAAGAAGAAGGTGATGAAGAGAAACTAAGGGGAAGACTTGGTGCTGAAAATGAAGGTGCAAGTGCAACCACTGTTATAACTTGCACGTTGGAAAAAGGTAGTGCTCAAAAACCAAGAGAAGAGACTTCCAACTACAGAGATCAAGCTACGCAAACCGGGAAGGAGAGTTACGAGAGAGCAAAGCAAGCAGCAAGTGAGACACTGAACAACACAGCACAAGAGAAAACCGCACAGGCAACGGACCTTGCAACACAAGCAAAGGACACAACGTTAGAGAAAGGTCAACAAGGCTATGCAGTGACCAAGGACACCATTTCAAGTGCAGCAAAAACGGCTTCAGAAAAAACTGCACCAGTAGCAGAGAAGGCCAAAGGGTACACTCTTCAAGCAACGGAGAAAGCCAAGCGTGCAGGCGGCACAACGGCGAGTTACGTTGGAGAGAAAGCCGCGAAAGCCAAGGATGTTACCGTGGAGAGTGGGAAGAGTGCGGCTGAGTATGCTGCCAAGGTTGCTGCGGATTTGAAGGACAAGGCCGCCGCGGTGGGCTGGACCGCGGCGCATTTTTCGGCTGAGAAGACGGTGGAGGGGACCAAGGCTGCGGCCCATGTTGTTGAGGGAGCGGCGGGGTATGCCGGGCATAAGGCCGCGGAGCTTGCTTCGAAGTCGGCGGGTGCTGTTAAAGGCTTGGCTGGTTCTGCTGGTGAGACTGCAAAGGAATACACTGCAAGGAAGAAAGAGGAGGCACAGCGGGAATTGGAGGCCAAACGAGCATCTCAACCTCAGGTTCCATATAGTATAATCACTCTATGCTTGTCATTTTGTTGTCTGGTCCTTAATACCATCTACTATAGTATAATATAATCAATCTACTCATTTTAGAGTAATCAGGCTTCAATATCATATGAGAATTTGGAAATAGACTTTACTTAACCCAAAAAATTAGCTTTAGTTTATGGGGTCAAGGTATTCCTTCAATTATATATACTTTTAGTAATGAACAAAGCTTATATGTATATACTATTTTAATCATGAATCGAATTTAGATACAGTTCTGTAAATGCTTTAACTGTTATTTTCTAATCAGAATTAGAGTTTTATCTATAACTAGCTCAACATAGAGATTATCAAACTAGTCATTGTGGATCTTTAGGGGTACATTAAATAGTGAACTAGTTACTTTTCACAGCTCATGAATGTCAATATAGAACCATGCTTGATTTAATGGATAGGTGTGCTAGTACAAGTTAATAGTAATTAGTAATTGATTTTGCGATTTTGAGGGGTTTTGTTTGTTTTGTGTACTTATGGAAGTAGAACTGTAAGAAATATGTCTTTCAATATTGTTGAAGACTAAATGCTGAAAATTGACACTTCGATTTAGGAAGCTGTGGAGCGGCCATCGGAAGGAGTTGGCGAAACTGTGAGTCAGTATGCACAAAAAGTGAAGCCAAGTGGGGGAAACTCTCAGCAGGAGGGGACAGGAAGCAATGTGTTGACAGCAATATGTGAAAAGTTGGGTGACACTAAGCAGAGGGAGGAACTGTTAGACAACGTCACTGGTAACATCACTGAGGGAGGAGGTGAGATGTTGGGAGTCGTAGGTGAAACTGTGGCTGAGATTGGACAGAACATGATGAAACCAGCGGAGAGAGTTCAGGAACGTGCTCAAGTGGGACAAGAGGGTGGCGTGTTGGGTGCCATTGGAGAAACCATAGCTGAGATTGCGGAAACAACTAGAGTCATGGTTGCTGGAGAGGGCGAAAGAGGGTTGAGGCAGAGCGTGGTATCAGAGACTCGCGTAAATGATGGTGCCAAACATGAAGGGTCACAGAGTGCTTGAGTCTGCGTGAACGCTGTGTTTTAAGGTTTAGTTATATGTCAGTAGTTTCTGTATGTTCTATGTTCCAGGTTTGTTCTGTGGAATTGTGACAAATAAGAATCTCCTTTTTGATGTTATGGGGAACTGTAAAAAATGTATGATCGTAAACAATGTGTGTGGTTTCGTAGGCCTGCAAGCAAATATTTAATTTTGATGCACTTATATTTTATATTTAATTTAACAATGTGCTACAATATTATCTAACGAATTATGTTAACATGGTGAAGTTCTCCAAATAAATTTAGTCAGTCAGTGCAAACAAATTTTACAATTTGTTGATGTGTACGAATTATAGCCTTCAATGGGGCAATGAAACTTAAGCCTGTTTCGTTATCACTTTAAAAACCGTTTTTAATATTAAAGTGTGATTGGATAGAATCATAGAAACTATGCTGAGTATCTGTCAATCAGCACAGTAGTCAATCATCTCTAAAAAACTAGTAATCATATAGGGATGGCGTAGCATTAAATTGACGGGCAACTAATACTTTATAAAAATTAATTTTCATGCTTACCATTAATAGAAGTTTATACAATTTTAAGAGACACCGTTTGCATGAACTGGAAAAGCAGGGAGAAGTAAATAAAGAACACAAGGAAGGAATTCAGAGTAATGTACTGTAGGCTTTCATTTTACAAGTCAATAATGTCAATGAACAAGAATCATTATTAGTTGATACCCTGTTCAATCCAAACAGAGAAGTAATGAATACTTGCCTTTCAATACATTTTTTAGCCTTTCAAGAGTCCCAAATAGGGCCAAAGGCAGGGATTTTAGCCCTCTTGCATGCTCTAAGTACGTCTCTACTGCCTTCAGGGTTGCTAGTGACAACAACCACTTCAACATTCCACTTAATGGCAGCATTCACGCTCATCTCAGCCACATTGGGGCGACCAGAAATTGCAGTGTCATGCACCATCACTCTTTCTTTTGAATATTTGTTCACCAATTCACTTATCTCTCTTCCAAAGTTCAATTCAATATCCTTTGCCACCCAAATTAAGCATACATCAGCCTTGCTAGGCTGCAAAAGAAATGACAAGAACACACAAATCCCTGACCCTGTGGCAACCAACAACACCCTTTGATACAAGTTCACTAGGTAAGGCAAGCCAGCAAAATGCATGGTGCGGACCCAAAGATGCCTTGGTGGGGTACTAATCAAGGACTTTGTGAAGTCACCAACTGCACCAGCAAGCATCATGTGATCTTTCTTTCCATCAGATATAATCCCAAAGGCATGCCATTCTGATAAGGGCGAAAGACTTATTCTACCTAATAAACCTGCTTGAACACCACCTTCAAACTTGATGATTGAGGCGTGGCTCGATGGAGCTGATACACTAACTGCTACCTTTCTGACACTCATCCAAGGAATGATAATGAAAATTGTGATAGCTAAAGTGAACCAGAACTCTTGCTTCTTGACCACCTTAGACCTGGTCAAGTCATAGGTATGTGAGTTAGGTTCATAGCTTATGGAGAGTAGAATCAATAGCCAGAGAAGGATGAGAGCCATCCATCCAGCAAAACGGTGAATTCTCTCAAAAACATTGTGATGAAGGTGGCGAAAAAGAGGGAAAGCTGCAAGGGAAGAGAGTAGAATGAGTGAAAGGATGGTAAATGCAACCCCAATTATCTCTGGGGAAGTTTTGTCTTTGTTTTTCAAAGTAAGAAGTAGGGAATAAACAAGCCAAGCAATAGAAGAAACCCCACAACCACTATGGACTCCTCCAACACTTTGAAGGAATGAAGTGGTGGCAATTTTGATTCTAAGAGAGACACACTGCCTTCCAATAGTCTTCACAGCCAACCAGAAAATAACTCTCAAAACTGCCTCACTTCTACATAGTGTTAGAGCTAGAATGTTCCCAATAGAGAACAGTGCAGCTCTTTTCTTGGCATATGGGAAATACCCTGCAGCTGAAAGAGCCAATGCCACCATATTCAAGGCCATGCAAACCATAAATAGCCCTTTGTAGAATGTGAACCCTTGATCTAGCAGAATTATGGAGAGCCTTGACCTCCTTGGTGGATCAGTTTTTGGAAGTAGCTTTTGCATCTTAACCCCATTAGCTCCATCTGGATTTTCTATATCCTGAACTTCAGCTATGAACTCTACCTCAACATCACTGGCATCAATGTCAATGTCACAGAAGTGGCTACTGGCCCTGCTCCGAGTTGGACTAATGGGATGAGGCTGAGGAAGAACTGTGAATGAATTGTTTCGGTTCCATGGAAGCCAAAGCCAAGATCCAATCCGTTCCTGCTTTGGTGGTGACCCAATTGCAAAAGGGTTGCTTCTATTAGGATTGATTTCAAATGCTACCCCACGACAACTTGAAAACCTGGCTATCTTTATCTCTTTGCTTTCCCTTTCTTCCATGGTGAATTGATAATCTATCGGGGAATATAGCAATGATAAATAGAGAATCTCATAATAAAGTGCAACTATAGATAGTGGAATTCTTTAAGAGGGTTGTATATTAGCGCCTAGACAAGGAAGGCTTATAATGTATATATAAATAGTAATGCTAAATCCTCTTAAAACACTTCAGTGAAATTCTCTTAATTACACAAAATATTGATAAGGAGGGTATATATCAATGCTACATACTAATGTACAAAGTAAAATCATTAAGGGTAAATGTCAATTATTCATACTATAATAAAGAGTGTAATGTAGACTTAAAGACTTTTGGAAATGGAAAATGTTGTCATGAACCAACCATAATCTCAGAAGTCTACCTTATCGTAATTATTTATACCAGAGTAATTTAATTGTTCTCCTAAGGTCAATGCTTAACGAAATGGATATGATAATAATTCTTGTTATGGAAAGGAGTGTGTGATTAAGACTCTTATTAGTCATTTATTGTATAGTAATCTTTTGGAAATAAACGTAAAACAGTTTTTAGTTGATTTGATATCAAGATAAGCATTAAAAAGGTGAACAACTAAACAGACCATGCTCCTCTAATTAATAGCAGTTTAATTATTTTAACATTTCCTTTCGAGATTAATTTCGCTATGTTAATGTTAATATCACTCCTTGTACAAACAAGGTAGGCTCTTCCCTTGTACCTGCCAAGAAAAAAAGTTTATTTTGATATAATAAACAATAAAGCTACAAGGACTGCACGTTCGAATGTGACAGAGGAAAATTCTCAATCCTTTAATATACCCACCAAATCTCTGATATTGCTGGTGAAGTCTTTTGAACGTTGCATTATTGTTTGCCATCAACGTAAGAGAGACGCTCGTAGTTTACATTCTATATACTGACTCATTATAAGTCTAACATTTTTCTCCACAAATAAAACAAACAAGCGGAGTCTAATATAGAGACAATGATATTAGCCTCAAGCATCAGTTTGAAAAAAATGAATATTTTTTCCCCATTTTCTTTTATATGCGAATTCCTCCTTTGTACGTAGTATTATTAATTTGCAATCAAATTTCCAGCGTGTTAATAGAATATTAGTTTCAGCACAACTTCGTGAAACATGGGGGAATATGTGCCGCTTTGACTTATATTATTGGTAAACACGAAAAAGAATCATCATAGCAAACGAGAAAGAAGTAATAGGTCGTAGTTATAAAGATCTACGTAAGACAAAAAATTTGGTAAAATACAATAACTTCAAGTTATAATATGGGGACATAGGACCTGTCTTAATCTGAAGCAGATAAAATCAACGCTTTAAGTTTATAAAAAAATACTTTTATTTATTAATAATATTTTAAAGAAATTAAAAAATTGTTAATTATTTAATAAATAATATTAACTTAATTATAATTAAATATTTTTCTTAATCAAATAATTTTTTCTTTCCATAAATATTGATTATTGATTTCCATGTCTTTATCTGTCACATAACTACATGATTCTATTTCTTTTCGTCCTTTCTTTTTTTAGGAAAAAAACTTGTATCTTGCTATTTAGAATGGATAAAAGTAGTGAATTACACGAAAGACTTTCGTATATATTAAGGAAAGGAATCTGAAAATTTTCTCAATTATGTCCAAATTATGAGCTTGCCTTTTTATTAACCTAATTGGGTAGTGTGAGTGGGTGACGCTGATTCTCTAACTCGATTTCATTAAAAGTGAGAATGGGTTTAGATTTTTTTGATTTGAGAAAGTGGGGGTCGAATTTGAATTTCGGTATTGAAACTACTCGTCCCGTTCCAATTTTTGTATCCACCCTGTTATATGTATTTTTAATTTTTAATTAAAATAATATTTATTTT
>JAMLFT010008734.1:0-13407 GCA_026544285.1 Pachyrhizus erosus | reverse complement strand
AATCTAAAAAAAAATTATACTTCATTTTTATCATTTATTTTCTTAAAATTTAATAGTTATAATGAGTAATTAATCTTAACTATTAGATTTTAAAAAAATTAATGATAATAATTACTCTTAAAGTAATCAATTTCTTTTTATATATATAATAGTATGAGATGCATCACATAAAAATAACTTTTTTTATGTATAGCGAGAATGAGAATAACTAATATCAATACTTAGATTAAAATGGAAGACCTATATTAAAATACTTTAAATTCAAATTAAAAATTCATTTTACCATTAAATTTCTAAAAAAAAATCACCAAATTAAAGTTAAATCATTAAAAAGATTTAAATTATTAAGTTCTAAAATATCTCAAATCCATTATTATCAACATGACCATTGTCGTCATCGTTATTGTTATCATAACTATCACCGTAATTAACTACCACTAAAATTATTATCATGATTATCATTATTGTTATCATCACTAGCATCACGATTGACAATAATGATCACAATTGTGACAATAGTCATGTTGTTAACACATTACTATCACCATTATAACTGGCGACAATAATAATAATAGCAATGACGATGATAGCGGTCATCATGATAGTGACATTGATAATAGTCTTGGTAATGGTGATGGCAAGAATGGTAGTTATGGTGGTAGTTGTTGTGGTGGTTGTAGTGATAGTAATGATGAGTTTAGATATTTTAAAATATGATAATTTAAATCTTTAAAAGATTTAATTTTAAATGATTTTTTAGTTTGGATTTTAAATATTTTAATTACAATCTTCAATTTTAATCCAATGATTAATATTAATCACTCTTATTCTCATATAAGAAAACTATTCTTATATGTCCGAGAAATAATAGGTATATATACACACATCAAATTTTATATAAAATATCCAAGTAATTTATTTAGTTTATTTAAACATTACAAATATCATTTGTAAATGTCAAAAGATAAATTAAATATTTTTTAAGATCTAGATTATAAATATTGATAATCAATTTCATATAATACAAAAGAACTGTCATGAATTTTTTACAATAAAAATTGATATCTACTGTTGAAATAACAAGCGGCGAGAAAGATGTAAAACATTTTGGAATGAAAGTATTTATTCAACGTTCATCATTGCCTTTATGTAGGTTGATGACTCAACGGTCCACTTACAACGTTCTCCACTTACACCGCTAAAATAAAGCAATAAATCAACTAACCAATAACACCAGAATTAGCGCAACAAACGCTAAAGACTCGATAATTAAACAAAATTGGAAAATGACTAGGTAAATATTTAAACAATAAAATCCATAATACTTCCGCAATACTTGGTCAAGAAAACAACCCATGTGCTGGTGTTGATTTTTTTTTTTTTTCAATACTCCCCCTCAACACCAACTTCCACTCTATTCACCATGCCAAGCTAATGATAAAACTTTCGGACTTGTTGTCATTCAAGCCTTTTGTAAACAGATCTGCAACTTGATTTTTCGTTATGACATGCTTCAACTCAATTACCTCTTACAAGAATTTCTTTGATATAAAGTGGTAATGCACCTCCACATGCTTGGTTCTTGCATGAAAAACTGGATTCTCTGCCAAACGTATTGCTGACAAATTATCGTAATACAAAGGAATTGGATACTTCAATGGTTTATGCAAGTCCTTTAACAATTTCATAAGCTAAGTGCTCTCTTGAGTTGCTATCGCTATTGCTCGATACTCCACTTCAGTGGTTGACAAAGACATTGTTGGTTATCTTTTGCTACACCAAGAAGTTGCTCTCGACCCAAGCATGAAAACATTCCTGGTAGTTGAGCATCGAGTATCATAGTCAATTGCACAATCAGCTTCACAATAGCCAACTACTTTACAATCTCCATCTCTCTTGTACATAGTACCATAGCCAAGCGTACTCTACACATATCTTAGAATTCGATGCATTGCTTCCAAATGAGGTTCCTTTGAATTTTGCATGTAATGACTCATCACTCAAATCACATGACTGGCGATAAGGAAAAACTAAAAAATCTGTCAGAGTATAGGGGAAGCCGTATGGTAGTGACAACAAATAACACAAAATTACCAATAACTCATGTTGGTGATGCGATAGTCTCTCCCTAAAATACTACCTCCATAGTGTCACTTCAAAATGTCTACCATGTTCCAAGTATGAAGAAAAATCTTCTCTCGGTAGCACAATTAACATCTTCAGGCCATTCTATTTTATTTGGTCCATAAGATGTGAAAGTGTATCGAGATATTGAGATTATGGAAGAACCAATGATGAAAGGTTGTAGACTAGAGTCAATCTATGTGATGTTTATAGAAATTGCATACATAGACAAGACAAGGAAGAACGAGACAATTGATTTATGGCATATATGGTTAAGTCATGTTAGTTATTCCAAGCTAGATATGATGATGAAGAAGTCAATGTTGAAAGAACTTCCTCTACTTGAAGTAAGGACAGGCATAATCTGCGTAGGCTATCAATATGGAAAGACACATCAGTTGCCTTACAAGGGGTCCAATTTTAAAGCAAAGGAACCACTAGAGTTAATTCACTCTAATGAGTTTGGACCTGTTAAGCAAGCCTCCATTAGATGGATGAAGTACATGGTGACCTTCATTGATGATTTTTCTAGGTTTGTCTGGGTTTATTTTATGAAAAATAAATTTGAAACTCTTTTAATGTTTAAAGAGTTCAAAGAGATAATGGAAGCAAAGGTTGGTAAAAGAGTTCATTGTCTACGCACTAACAGCAGGGGAGAATATGTCTCAAATGACTTTTCCAATTTCCTTCTCAAAAAATGAATACGCCATCAGTTTACATGTGCCAACACTCCACAACAAAACGACGTAGCAGAAAGGAAGAATCGACACCTAGTAGAAATACGTCGAAGTATGCTTCATGCTAAGAATATTCCAGGAAGGTTTTGGGCTGAAGCAATGAATAGTGTAGCTTTTGTGATCAATAGGCTTCCTAAAAAAAGGTTATGTTTTATTTCACCCTTTGAAAAATTATGGAACATGAAACCTACAATTAGTTATTTTTGAGTTTTTGGATGTGTTTGCTATGTATTTGTACATGATCATTTACGTAGCAAGATGGACAAAAAGGTTATAAAATGTATTTTTGTAGGATATGACAATCAAAGAAAAGGGTGGAAGTGTTGTGATCCTACAACTGGAAAGTGATATACGTCCCAAAATGTTGTGTTTGATGAAGCATCTTCATGGTGGTCCTTAAACAAGGTGTTTCCAGACTCAGAAGTTTTCAAAGATGAGTTGTAATCTGCTCAAATCTAGTTAAGCTTAGGTGAAGTTGAAGTTGCAGATGATGGTGGTGATGTCAAAGAAAGCATAGCTCAAAGTCCTTGGCAAAATGGTGTACATGAACAACCAAGTGAAGAAGGTGAGTCTCATGAAGTAGAAGCATCAATTCTACTTAGAAGATCAACTATAACTCGAAAGTCAAATCCTAAATATGCCAACACTGCCATAGTAGAAGAAGTAGGTTCAAAAGAACCAAAGATATATGAAGAAGCATCTCAATATCTACAGTGGAATAAAGCCATGGAAGAGGAAATTGTTGCATTAGAATGAAATCAAACTTGGGAACTAGTGTCAAAGCCAAAGAATGTGAAGCCTATTTCTTGTAAATGGGTTTATAAGATAAAGTGTTGTACAAATGGATCAATTGAGAGATACAAAGCTCGTCTAGTAGTTCAAGGGTTCTCTCAACAATATGGACTGGATTATGATGAAATGTTTAGTCCAATTGCAAAACTTATGATTGTTAAAGTCCTACTTGCAACAAGTAAAGATTAGAACTTGTGGTAGATGGATGTGAAGAATGCATTTTTGCATGGAGAGTTGGATTGGGAGATCTACATAAACCAGCCAATCGGTTTTTTGAGTCATGATCATCCTTAATATGTATGCAATCTTCAAAAGACACTTTATGGATTAAAACAAGCACCAAGGGCTTGGTATGGTAAAATTGTTGAATTTCTTACCTATAGTGGTTATTTGATGATAGTTGCAGCTTCTAGTTTATTTGTCAAAACTAGTGAAGGAAAGCTAGTTATTGTGCTGGTATGTGTGGATGATTTAATCGTAACTAGAAATTGTGAAGAAGAAATTCTTCAAACAAAAGAGAATTTATCAATACGATTTCAGATGAAAGAGCTTGGACAACTCAAGCACTTTCTTGGCTTAGAAATCGATCGTACTCAAGAAGGAATCTTTCTTCATAAGCAAAAGTACTCCAAGGAATTGTTGAATAAGTTTGGAATACTTAAGTGCAAGCCAATTTCAACACCAATGCAACCAAATGAAAAATTGTTTGCTTATGAAGGAAAAGATTTGAAAGATGCTATGATGTATCGAAAATTAGTAGGTAGCTTGATCTACTTAACTTTAACAAGACCAGATATTTTTTTTTGCAGTTGGTGTGATGAGTCGTTATATGCAAAATCCAAAGAAACCTCGTTTGGAAGCAGTGCGTTAAATTCTAAGATATGTGAAAAGTACACTTGACTATGGTATTATGTACAAGAGAGGCAGAGATTATAAACTAGTTGGCTATTATGATGCTGACTATGCAGGTGACCATGATACTTTTTAACTCAATTAGAATGGCATTGCGGAAGAGTGGTGGGCCCACAACCCATAAGTCCCTGGATCAGAACCAGGTTTTTATACCAAATTGTTGAAATAACAAGCGGTAAGAAAGACATAAATTGTTGAAATAATAAGCGGCAAGAAAGATGTAAAATGTTTTGGAATGAGAGTGTTTATTCAACATTCATCATTGCCTTTATATAGGTTGATGACTCAACGATCCACTTACAACGTTCTCTACTTCCACAATTAAAATAAAACAATAAATTCACTAACCATTAACACCAGAATTAATGCAACAAATGCTAAATACTTGGTAACTAAAAAAAATTGAAAAATGACCTGATAAATATTTAAACAATAAAATCCGCAATACTTAGTCAAAAAAACAATCCATGTGTTAGTGTTGATTTTTTTTTTGTTTCAATATCTACATCAATCTTAAATGTTTAGGAAAATATCCTATTAATGATATTCATAAAATCTATTGAATTAGAATGAATTATGTTACTCACCAAATGATAGTTGTGAAGAATTATTGAAAAATATTATGTTTTTAACTAGTTGGAAACTAGAAAAATGTCGTGTCATGGCAATGGTCATGCATTAAACGCAAATCAACAAATAATGACGTATTTGGATTTATGCACTTGAACCTAAAAACATGTTGGAAGATCTCAACTAATGCCTAACAAATAAACACGAGTAAAGAAAAACAAAAAGAATACATGAAAAAGTGATAGAAAAGAGAGAACATTTTATTAGTGTGTCTGAAACTTTAAATTGTAAGTCCATTATGTAATAAAGTTTATCACATTGGTAAATGTTAATAAATATTTTTTAATTCTCAAATTTTTTATAATAAAATAAAATTATATGATATAAAAAAAAGACTAATAAAATCATGTAATAATAATTATTTAGAACCTTTAAAATAATGAATGATAGAATATAGTTACAATTAAAAATAAATAATATTTAAATATGTTATCTAAAAACAGAAAAGAATATAATTATCTCGATAATATAACTACAAAAAAATAAAATACTTATCTAAAAAGATAAAAAATAATTATTATCTTTTAAAATAAAAATTATAAAAGAAGAATAAAATATTTTATAAAAAATAAATAATACTTAATTCCAATATTAAAGTAATTATTCTAATATTAATTTATTACATATTATTGTGTTATTAAATATATTTAAAAAGTTTAAAATATAAAAAATCAGGAGGGCGAGTGGCCCCCAAATATACAACATAAGTTCGTGCATGTATATATTATAAAATTTGATGTCATCATATGATCATATATATATTTATAATAATTTATTATAAGATTTAAATTTAAATTACATTATTAATTAAAATTTAAATAAATAAATAATAATTATTCAAATATTTTTAAAAATAAAACATCATATATAATAATTATAATTTTAAAATTCGATATAGTTTTTTATAATTTTAAGAAACATAACTAAGTTTTACACACACAAAAAAACCCACTAGTTTCTGAAATTCGTCTTCCCATTTTTTTACTTTTTATTTATTTCATTTTCGACTCTCCTACTAGTACTTTATTATTTTACAAAAATTATACATTGTAGAATTGACTCTTGAATGTGCTTCCAAAACAAATGTTAGAATAAATAAATAAATGAATTAGGGACTTAAAGTCGACCATTATTATTGTAGACCTATAGTTACATATAAAATATCTCATGTGACTTTAGATTGTATTCTCACACTTGTAATATATTCATACATGTTGTTTATTATTTAAATAATATGCCATATTTTTTTTATATATTTCTTTGATATTGTTCCAATACTCATCATAGCAAATACATTGCTTTTATGATTATGATAATATATATATGTGTATATATATATTGCTTATATGGTCAAATATCTTTATACCATTGCTTCATAATATGGCTCATGAGTTAAATCCACTAGAATCTCTGCATATATTTATATATCTTCTTTTTAAGATAGGACTTAAAGTTATTCTCCTTCATCCATTTAAAATTTTTCTTAAACCTTTTTAGGGTCATTAAATAACTTGACAAGCCAACTAATGTCACTCTTTCCCTGACCCGCGATAATTCGATGGATATACTACTTGAGATAAAAATATGTTTTAAGTTTTTCAATTTTTTTATAATTTTTATTTTTAGTCTCATAATATTTGACCCATCTTAAAAAAGTGGGAAAAAAAATCTTTTAAGAAAAAAAAATATGTATATTTAAATAATAACGAGAAAAAGTATTAATACCACAAATTAATTTGCTTAATAAGAATGATAATTTTTCAGGTATCTAACTGGCTACAAAATCAAAGATGGTTTCCTGCCTCTTCAATTGCCAGGAACGCTTGCTTTGGCCTCAAGAATCAAGATTTAACTATCCTCAATAAAAAGGAGACCAAAATATATCCAATACAATCAAAATCATATGACAAAAAACATTATATAGGATTCCGGGGGGGGGGGGGCAGGGGCGCGGAGGAATGCCTAGAATTTCCTGATTGAAAACCCTGAGACCTAATGTATTAATCCCAAGTGTACTCCAACAATCAAAATCTGCCATACTTGGAAGGAAGACGTGAATACAATAACAAACCATTTACCAAATCACTAATTTGCTTTAGCTCTCTCTGTCCACTTTAGCTTCACTGATACCTCGCTTCTCTTTCCGTATTGATTTTAACCACTTTTTTAACCCTTCTCTTCAAAAATATCCTTTCTGTACTCAGAAATTATGGTTGAAGTACTAATCCCTTGAATTTACTAATCTACTGTCTCTTTTTACTCCTTTTCTTTGGAGTTGTTATATCTGCTAATGCTTCTACTTCCCCTTTTTTCTGTTTTTTCCTTTCTGCAAATTCTTTATTTCTTTCTTTTAACTTTTTTTTCTTTAATAAACCTTTCTCTGTTTCCATTTTCAGTTTTTGTTTTCCCCCTTCTTTTGCTTTCTCCTCAACGCCATCCTCATCCATCATCTTCATTGCTGCCACATTCTTAGCATTGAAAACCTACACAATACACATCAATTGGAAATTTTTAAAAAAATTGTAAGCTATAAAGAAGCTTTACATAGCTCATCATTTAAAAAAAAGGCAAAATCATCAAGGCATAGAAAAAATAATAACCATATATGCAAGTCAAACACTGATAAAAAAAAAAAAAAAATACGCTATATGCAGTGCTTCCACCTCTTTTTTTTGTTCTATCCCTTCCTCTGCAAATTCTTTATTTTGTTTTCTCTTTTTACTTCTTTTCTTTAACAATCCTTTCTCTGCTAACATTTTCAGCTTCTGTTTTTTCCGCTCTTTAGCTTTCTCCTCAAAGCCATCATCTATCATCTTCATTTCTGCTACATTCTTAGCACTGAAAACCTACAATACATCTCAGTCAATAAGCCAATTGAAAAAAGTCACAATTATTTAAACACAAAAGAAAATTTAAATTAAATTAAATATACAATTTACCCCAACAAAAACACACCTTTTTCATAAGAGAAAGTGCCTCGTTTTCTTTGTATTCAATCATTTCAAGTTGCTTCTCAATAAGCGCTTCAATTTCATGAATAAGATCAACATCATTCTGCAAATGCCAAATTTAAACAGAGAAATAATAAGGAAACTAATGCAATACAAATATCAGAATCCTAAAATGATCTCATTTAATAATATATGAAACACTATAGTCACAATTGATATAACCGGAGACACTGCCTCTGCAAACAGCAAAATTACATCAATATACATAGATGCCTGTGTTACAACTTTCAACAGAGTTTGTAACACCCTACTGATGCCATTCCCATTTGCAACCTAGGCTACTAGTGCAATATGTGATTCCTACCATTATTTTAATACAAAACTATCAATCTTTGGGAATTCTAACCTTAAACCAAAATCTAAACAATAAGGAGTCTCAATTGAACTTCGTTGATTGTGACATTAGTCCTGATAAGACTCTGTTAGCAGAGAGAAGCAAACATTTTTTCAATGTGCTTGAGTGATAATTCCACCCAGCAGAATGGATTTATTTATATTCTGAGTCTGTACACAACATATATCAGACATTAAAAACGGTTATACATCAAGATATCCAAGACACTGCCTTACACACAAGACAAGCTGGAAACTAATTTTTTAGAGTTTGCAACACACCTAAATTGAAGATCAAAATTCCAGAATTACATTCATATGTCCAGCATCCAGTTTGCAGTTTCTACATAGTTAGATATTTACATCAAAAAAAGAATTGAGGGCATTCCCCCAAGATCCATGCAGTTTAAAATAACTACATTTGAACTTAATTTTGATGGTCATGGTCACTTTCAGCATCATCTCTTTATCTCCAAGATCAATTGACAAAAGGCATCAAATTAAGCAAAATGACACCTTTAGTAACTTTTACAGATGCAAAAATTTATGAATTCAACTAATGAATTATATAACTCCATCTATGGTCCTATAGTTGGTCCCAAGCTCAGGAAAAGGTGGAGGGTTGTGTAAGGCACTACATCCATGGATCACTCATGAAGGATTACATGTGCTAATGCTAGGTCGTTACCCAGAAATAATGTGTTGTATGGCTCGTGTACAGTGTTAAATAAGCTAGAGTTACCACATCAGCAATTAGATGTACACATGTAGTGTTGATTCCGTTAAATGAGCAATTGTCCTCACAATATAACAAAATTTCTTTCAAGCAGAAGTTCTTAGGTACAAATAGAATGCATGTAAACTTAGATTCAAAAAACAGAGAAATAATAAGCTTTCATATTAATATAAAAGTGCTAACCTGGGTAACAAGGCTCAAAGCCAGTCCTCCTCTACCTGCTCTTGATGTACGACCTACACGATGAATATAATCTCGTGGAAACCTGCAGATGAATAGTTGCAATTCATTTAATCAAATGCTTCAAATGCCAATTAAGAAAATACAGAAATTGGCCCAAGAAAAAATAACCTTGGAACATCATAATTGATAACAAGGTCAACTGTAGGAATATCCAAACCACGGCTGGCAACATCCGTTGCTAGAAGTATAGAAACCTTTCCTGATTTAAATTGATGAAGTGCTTCAAGCCTCTGAGCTTGTGGTTTGAATGAATATAGAGCTGCTGCTTCTTGATCAAGCACATCCAGCATTAAACTTAAACGATGACAATCTCTGCAATTTGGGAACTGTTAGAAACATCTACAAAATATTTAGAAGAGAATGACAATAGTAAGGTTACTAGGGTAGGGAAATTTATGTTATTTTACAGATAATTGTGCTACCTAACTTTTAGGGATTTTATCATTTAAGGATCCTTATAAATGTAATATAATATTATTCTGTGTCTATATTCTTTTTTTCCCCATTCCTTATCTATACCCTATTATTTCAACAGGAAAAATAGATGAAAGTAATCAATTGCTGTCATTCATGAACATTGGTCATCAGAATTCAGAAACAAAACAACCTTTCTAAAGAAAGCAGAATAGCCAACAAAGTCAATGAACACATATTAACTATGCACAGAACAATTGTTCATTTAAATTGCAAAAACTTAGAGCTCTGAAATTTAGTCACAATTAATAAATGGTTCCAAATAAATGGAATCTTGAAATGCATGTGAATCATGTATGCCCCATTGATCCATGAAAGATGCCCATATATGCTATTCGTAATGGAAAAAGAGGACAACAACAAATGGCCAATATAGTAGCTGAAAGAGGCAACATGATCTTATAGCACCACAAAAGAATATAGTTATGGACCTAGAAGGAAAATGATTAAAAATACATAATACAGACAACAAGAATTGGAAGCAAAAAATTCAGACATGTCATCGTGAAAGATACCTGCATGTTGAGATAAATACGATGGCAGACCGAATTCCCGTATCTTCCATTTTAGACAAAATATGCATCAAATATACATCCTTCACCTTTTTAGGGATGAATATAGCCTGTTGCTTAAGTGTTTCAACTGTTTTAAAGCCTTCATATGCCTCAAAGACATACATCTTATCTTGGAAACGTTCACGCAACTTTTGCAGATTACTTTTAGTTGTTGCAGAAAAGAACAGGTTTTGTCTATTTTCTGGTAAGCACTGAAAGATTAATCTCAGTTCCTCCTGAAAACCAACATCTAGGACTCGATCTGCTTCATCCAAGACAAGGAACTGCAGAAGCATAGGTCAAATATTAATTCTTAGAATTAAGAACACAAAGCAAAAGCAATGTAAACTTACAATCATTAATTAAAAAATTATTTCAGTTACCAAGATTTTAAGAAATTTATAATTTGATATTAAAACAAACAATTGACACGACTATACTTCCAGTATGTTTGGTTTTGCAGTGCCGTACGGAATCTCAATTCACTTTTCCACGTCAACAACAAAGCAACTCTGTATAGTTATAGCTTTAACATTCTCACATTTTAACTGCGTGGTTTCAACACAAATCCAAACATAAGTTTTATCTTTTAAACTGCAGGAATGCGTGCACCTTAGATAAGCTAACCTAAATCCAACTATTCATTAGATCAGTTCTTGAGAAAAACACCAGAGGAATAACAACATTTGAATGAAATTACAACGGTCTATAATATACAAATGCTTACACAACCTCAACCATGTGTTTGTACAAAAAACAGTTAAACCTTATTTCATCTGCAACTATAAAAAAACTAATCCATAAATTGTTAGCACTAATTCAATAAGAGCATAGTTAAACTATTGACTTAATTGTAGTTTTAGTCCATGAGATATTATAATTGTGCAATTTTAGTATCTCGAGTTCTAATTGTGTCCTCAAAGCACGGAAAATATGCAATTTTATTCTCAAAATTTTAATTATTTCAATTAAGTCTTTTTAAATATTACAATTACGCCATTTTAATCTCCCAAGTATTACAATGTCTGATTTTTGTCACCAAAAAATTTGATGAACTAAATTCATACAATTATGATATCTAAGAGACCCAATTAGCACAACTTAAATCTAAAAGACTAAAATCATACATTTAGCTTAGGGACCAGTTGAGACAATTGAAACATGAGGAACTAAAATTACAATTAAGTCTAAACTATTTAAATATTTATCCGAACACACCCTGAATCCAATTATTCATTACCTTGGTTCTGGAGAAAATGGGAGGAATATCAGGGTTATCGCGGAGCAAGACATGGATCCTGCCGGGGGTGGCGATGACGAGGTGAGGCCGTGCAACCAACTGCTTCGCCTGCTGGAGCATGTCCATGCCGCCCACGACCACCGCGATACGGAGGTGCACGGCGGAGCCGAGCGCGCGGAACTGCTCTGCGAGCTGGAACGCGAGCTCGCGCGTTGGCGTCACGACGAGGGCGAACACGCCGAAGGGGTGCTCGGCAAGGCGGTGCAGGATCGGGAGCGCGAAGGCCGCCGTCTTCCCACTGCCGGTCTCGTCGATGCCGAGCACGTGGCAGCCCTCCAGGACGCGCGGGATGCACCGCCGCTGCACGCGCCGTGGCGTCCGCATCCCGAGCTCCCGACACGTCTTCACCACCCATTCCGCCAGGCCGAGGTCGCCGAACGTCTCGGCGGCGGTTTCGTCGGCGTTATCGTGGCGCTCCTCCGCATCGGAGGTAGGGTTTGTGGTGATGGCTGTGGTTGCGGCCAGTGAAGGGGGTTTGTCGGAGGTTTTGGGAAGGGTTTTAAAGAGGGGGAAGTTTGGGTCATGTAATAGTTGTGGTTGGTCCATTGTGTGCGCTAACACTGAATCACTTCTCTCTCAAATTACTTGGATTTGCAATGTGAGATGGAAGCTTTTATATTGTTATTTTTTTGGTTTTGAAACTCATTGGGGACTACCGGTGTTTTTAAGGGCATGTTTGGTCGTGAGGAAGTTTGGAGAAAAAGGAGAGATAAAAATAAGTTTATTTATTTGATTAAGATTGGAGTGGAAATATTTTAAAATTTCTGGGATATATATGTGTGTATTTTTTTATTTCTTTATATATTTTTTATTTTTAGTAATTAAATATATTTTATTTTTATTTTATTATTTATTTATTTTATTTTTATCTATTTTCTTTTTCTTTTTTCTACCAAATTGAGTATAAATGGATTTAGTCTTATAAAAATCAAACAAACTCATCAAAGGGTCTGTTTAGGATGATTGTGAATTTTTGTTTTTTGATTTTTAAATATAATTTTTATAACAAAATGTGTTTAATAAAGTAGAGTTGAAATGATTTTTAACTTAATTTTAAAATATTTTTATATTTATTTTTAAAATCAAGAAAAATGGATATAAATTGATTTTTAGTTTTAAAAAATATTTTTTTTTATCATTCACTATCTTTGATAATGATTATTTTCATTGTTGTTATGATCATCATTACTACCATTTTTGTTGTCATCAATACTATCACTCACCACTACATTGTCACAATCATAATTATTACCACATTGATATTTTTCAATGTTATTATTATTTATCTTATGTAATTTTTTGTTTAATAAGAACTACACATAAGTTGTAGAAACATAAACATCATATATCTTTGTTATTTGTTATTGTCATGATTGTACTATTTTTTATTTGTATACATTTATATTTCTTTTATTTATTTTTATTGTAAAAAATATTTTTTTTAATTTTTTAATATTTTTATTAATTTTTTAGTAAGTTTAATTATTCATTATTTTAAATTATTTTTATGTGTTGATAATTTTTTATATTATATTATTTTATAGTAAAATAAGATAAGATA
>JAMLFT010008733.1:0-13408 GCA_026544285.1 Pachyrhizus erosus | reverse complement strand
AAAATAGAAGTGATTAATAAATGAATGATATTTTAAATAAATAATTTAATTATAACTTAATAGAAATAATTATTTATCAAAAATATAAATTTTAAAAATAAATTATAATATAATTAAAGTTTAAGGCGTTTATATACAAAAATAGTAAAAATTTAGGATTAATGATAAGGAAGATCCAACAAGTCAACACAAAGATACTTTATATAAAATTGGAGGTCCCATAACTAGGCATAAGACCAAGATAAACAAGTTTTGCAAAACTTTATTATGGAGACCAAAAAATATGTAGAACAAAGTGAATTAGAGACAACAAAGGAATGTACCATTTATCTACACGTTGATGGAGTTGAAAAAGATATTTAACTTTTATTAGTAAGATATACTTTTTTTTTATCTTATCTTAAGATTTATTTCCTTATCTTATCCTATTTTAGTTTAAATGAGATAAATATTTTAACTTTATTTTGTTAAAATTAAGATTTATTTTTTATTATCATATCTTTAATTCAAAGTTTTTAAGATTTGTTTTCTATTATTTATTTTTCTAATTCTCTATAAATAAGAACATACTTAAAATAAATAACAACATATGTAAAAGAGAACAAGTCAAATCTTAATGAATTAAATGTTTTCTCCTTTATCATAACTTTCTTTTGTTCTTTGATTGAAGAACTTTTTTTTGTTATTGGATTGAAGAATTTTATAGTATTGCTTTTACCGGTAGGTTGCATTTAGAACCACTTTTTTTTATATAACTTTGGTTATATTAGCAAGTCACAATTAGAGTTATGGTTTTTTAATAACTTTGGTTCTATTGGCAAATTGAGATTAATATCAAGTTCCTATTTTTTATTTTTTTACCTGTTTTAAAGATGATCTTTTTGTCAATTCATATCATTTGATATAAGGGCAAATGTATGAGTGTTTAAAATATTTAAGTGTAAACTCATTAGAAAGCGATTGTGTGAGGATTTTTATTTTATGATTTTTTTTGTAATATTTCAACCATGAGTAAAAGGAGAAGGAAAACGGGAGGATGAGCTCAAGTTGTTTATGATGGAATTTCAAGAACAACTCAAGGCTTTAAATGCAAGATTAAATAATCTTTAATCTCTAGCTAAATCTAAAAGTTTAAGGCGACACATTTTTAAAGAGAAGGAAAAACATGATTTTAATGGTAGCATTAAAAGGAGAAAAGATAAATCAAGAAGAGACAATCATTTAGTAAATATTAAGGTGACATTGATTAAACATGTGTTTAAATATCACTACTTTTTAGAGGAAGAAAAATTAAAGTAACAATTTCTAAATTCGTTTATTATGCTAGTATTTGGTGAGATCAATTTATAAGTAGTAGGCGTACACGTGGAGAAAAACCTATTGAAAGGAATGAAGGTTGCCATGAGAAAGAGATTTGTACCAAATCAAGGAGGATTGAACAAAAGAATTACAAAAGTTCTCTTTTGTTTACAATGAGAAAAAAAAATTACACTTGCTCTATTGTCTTCAAAGAAAGTATTTGAAAACCAAATAAAGAGTAAAGAAAAATATGAGAAATCAAAAGAAAAGGAAAAAGAGTTAAGAGAAAAAGAACCGAGAGAAAATGAGTTGAAAGAAAAGGAAAAAAAATAGAAGAAAAAGAATTGAGAGAAAAATAGTTGAAAGAAAAGGAGACGAAAAAGAAAGAAAAAAATTAAAAGGAAAAGAGTTGAATGAAAAGGAATTAAAAGAAAAGGATATGAAAGAGAAAGAATTGAGAGAAAAAGAATAATGTAATTGCTTCTATGCTAACCCATTATTTCATTATGATGGATTTTCTTCAAGGAAATTGAATAAGTGACTCTAAAGAAGGAACGTAGAGTCTTATATTTTAACTCTTTGTTTATACAATTGATGATTCTCTTTTAAAAGAAATTGAAAAAGTAGTTTCTGAAGTGGTTTCAAAAAAGGAATGTAAAGTCTTGTGTATTTCTAACAATTTGTTTTTAAGTGATGATTATATTCTAAAGGAACTTGAAAAAGAACTTTCAAAAAAGGAATGCAAAACATGAAATAAAAATGAACTTGAGCTTTCAAATATGCAAATACAGGCCCAAAACCTTTGACCCTTCTTTCTAAATGGGGGGTGTGCCACCTGAACCTGAAATCGAGCTTGAAGCTCTCGCCTTACCAACGAGCCGACAACTGATGACTGTTGGTCACGACTACCACCAAAAAGCTCCAATGAAGATGAATATTTCACATTTTGGAGTGTGTATCTATATGTTGGGCGTTCTTCTGTTGTGCTACCCGGCAGCTTATGTGCGACCTGTGTCCCATGCCTACAATTTGTTCAAGGCAGGCAGCGTGAACTCTGACTCGATCCGGGTATTCAATCCCACCATTGAGATACTTAGTTGACTCCATAACCTTGATAGGAAGATGGCTTCTTCAATAATTCGTAAAGTCTTGAAAGAACTTGGTGGACCTTTAGATCCAAGATTAGAAGCTTGCAAGATAAAAAAAGAAGTAAAGACAGTTAGAGAATGACCTACAATTAAGAATGCAAATGAGATAAAAAAAATTCATGGGTTATCATGTTTTCATAGAAGGTTTGTAAAGAAATTTAGTTTTATTATTGCACCTTTAAATAAAAAGTTGCTTTCAATTGGAATGAATGCATGAAAGAACTTTTAATTTGTTGAAAGATAAGCTAAAAGATGCACCTCTGTTTTGTTTGTTTAATTTTAATAAAAATTTTGAAATTGAATATGATGTCTCTAGTTAGAATAAGAGTTTTGTTGATACAAGACTCTAAACCAAATGCATAGTGAGAAATTTAGTAAAACAACACTAAATTATCCTACCTATGACAAAGAGTTGTATGTTTTTGTAGAATTGGTAACAATACTTGTGGCCAAAGGAGTTCATAATCCATTATGACCATTAAAGATTAAAGCTTTTGAAAACTCAAGGAAAACTTCAAAAAAGACATGACAAGTGGTTAGAATTCATTGAAATGTTTTCTTATTTGATAAAAAAAATGATAAGAAAACTATTGTTGTTGATGCATTGTCTACAAGGTATGTATTGCTTACTTTTTAAAAACTAAGTTACTTGGTTTTGAAATTATAAAGGATTTGTATGTCAATCATTTTGGTTTTGGTCAAGTATGATACTCTAGTTATAAACATGCTTTTGGGGACAATAAGTTTTGTGTGCCATTTTGTTCCTTGCATGAAATGTTACTTAGAGATTGATGGGACATTATGGAACTAAAACGACTTTAAAATTTCTATATGAGATTTTGTATTAGCCTAATATGAAATATGACGTGCAATTTGTTTGAAATAAGTGCATTACATATAAGCAAGCTAAATCTATATGATTGCTATACTCCTTTATTTGTGTCTAATCAACCTTGGATTGATGTTTCAATGAATTTGATTTTGTGTTAAGATTGCCTAGATCTCAAAGTGAGAAAAGACAACATTTTGTTGTTATTGATTAGTTTAGTAAAATGACACATTTTATTGCATGTTCTAAAACTAATGATGTAACATACATTGCTATTTATTCTTTTAAAAAGTTATGTGTTTGCATGAATTACCTAGAACTATAATGAGTGACAAAAATGTGAAATTTCTAAGTCATTTTTGGCAAACTTTGTGGAATAAGCTTGGAATAAAACTCTTGTTTTCTACTATTGCACATTCTCAAATGGATTGACAAACTGAAGTTGTAAATAAAACAATTATTTTCTTATTGTGTGCTATCATTCAAAAGAATTTGAAACAATGGATGAAATATTTGTCAATATTGAGTTTGCTTACAATATATCTCTATTCATTCCGCTGTTCTTATGCTCTTTTTGAAGTTAGGCATGACTTTAATCATTTGACTCCTCTAAATATTTTATCTTTGTCAACTAATGGGTATGGTAATCTGGATGGAAAGCATAAGACGAATTTTTTTAGGGAGTTACATGTCAAGGTTCAAGTCAATTTGCAAACTGCAAAGCAAGTAAATAAGGGTAGTGCGAAAGTGATTTTTAAACCTAAAGATTAGGTTTGGATTCACTTGAGGAAAAAAAGGTTTCCAACTAAAAGAAAATCCAAGTTGTAACCTAGAGGAGTTAGACAATTTCAAGTATTGAAGTGGAATGATAACGCCTACAAGTTGAACTTGTAAGTAAATATGGTAATATAAGTACTACATTTGATGTGGCTGACCTCAATTTATTTGATGTAGGTGATGAACTTGATTCGAGTTGAGGATGAATCCTTTTGAAGAGTAAGGAAATGACGAGGGAGACCCAACAAACTAACATAAAGATATTTTATATGAATTTAGAGGTCCCATGACTAGGTTTAAAATCAAAATGATGAAACAAGTTTTGCAAAGTCTACTTATAAAAGTTAAGAAATGTTCAAAACAAAACATATTAGAAGATGTACAAAAATGAATTTTTTATTTATTTGTATCAATTAATCAAAACAAAATTAAAGTTTATAATATCTATTTACAAACAAGATAAAATTTAAAAATTAATTAAAATAAAATTAAAGTTTAATGTAATACTTAAAAAAAAGATTAATTTAAGATGATTAAATATTTTTTCTTTAAATTCTATTAAAATAACAATTATATGACACCTAAATATTACAATAATTTTGTTGCACTTATAATATCATATTGACATTATTGCCAGTTTTTGGTGATTAAAAATGAGGACTTAGAAGCCTCTAAGAAAAACAATACAAAGTCATGTCGACCTTCGAGACGTTACGAATAAACATAGGAGCAATATAAAAAATATACAAAATAAATGTACACATATTTGATCCATGATTGGCCATTAAATCAGCCACTTGATTGGCCTTTAAATCATTGTCATTTGAAATTGAAAAGGTTGATTACATGATTGATGCGTTAATAACATTGTGCGAAACAAAAAATATGGTTAGGCAAAGTATATCTCATACATTATACATTGGTATTTTAAATTTAGGCATATATGGAATTTTCTAACATACATTTTTGTATTTTTAGTATAAATTTATTAACAAGATATAGGTTATGTTGAAAAAATTAATTTAAAAAAGTAGCTGAAAGATGAAAAATTATCTGATAGTTAAAAATGTAAATTGATAAAAATAAATATATTTATATAATGTTTTTATATAAATTTTAGTTTTATTTTATTTGTAAAAATATATTTTAAGATATGTATAATTTTAGTTTTTAATTAATTTTAAAAATTTTATTTATAAATCAATTATTTAATTATATTTTTTTTATTTTTAATTATCATATTTTTTTATGTATTGTATTTTTTATTGGTCATCTTACATTATACCTTAAAATATTATAAATCAAATTTAAAATAAAGTAAAAATAATATAATTCTAAGTAAATATCACATTTTTATTAAGTTAATTAGTGTAATAATTAAAATATCTTGAAGTATAATATGAAAAATAATGTAAATAGAATAATAATTAAAATAAGTAATTTAATATTAAAATATTAAAAATAATAAAATAATATTTATATCTTTAAGTATAAATTAAAATTAAAATTAAAATATTGTAATAGTACAATAATTAAAATAAAATTAAAATATAAAAATATTTAAAATATAATAATAAAAATAAACATTATCTATCATTGCTAATGTCTTATAAAAAAAAATTATGTTATAAAAAAATAAAAATAAAATAAAATTTTACTTTATAAATGAAAGAAGAAAAAAAATATAATAAATTTTCACCATTTATAGAAAAGATTAAAAGGAAAATCTAATAAATATTTAATAACAAAAAAAATAAACATAAAAAATTAGATGTTACTGTTTTAAAAAATCATATTTGAAATAACTTTTAAAAAAATATTAAAATTTATTAAAAAAAACTTATTTACCAAACAGTTAAATCAGATTTCAACTAGTAAAAAAAACTAAAAATTAGTTGAATTATCTTGTCAAAGATAATTATAACTAAATACGTCTTAAATACATTAATAATATAACTTATTATTACACTTATATTAAAAAAAATAAGTATGTACATGTTAATAAATATTTATAAAATTTGTTAACATATAAATTTTTATTATTTTAAAACAAGTGTATTAGCAAACTTTAACTATAGATTTTTTAAAATACATTAATTATATAGTTTGTTAATATATTTATATTAAAAAATAAAGTTGTGTACATTAACAAAGTCCTATTTTAAAAATAAAATTAAAAATGTTTTATATTTTAAAATTATGCATATGCGAATCTAATGTATATTTTATTAGTATTTGTTTCTACATATTTGAGGCTGTGATTGAAATGACAAATTTTCTATAATTTTCTTAAAGTTTGCAATGTCTAATAACATCTATAATATATTATGGTTTGAAATGGGTTGATCAGGGATCCTTTTAGTTGATTAGGGATCTTTTTAGAAGAAGAAATCACTCTTTAAAACAACTCAATTGCTTTCAAATGTTTAAATATGTAGGAAAGTTCAAAGTGACTCAACTTAGAACATTTTAAAACAAAACTTGCAAGAGTAAAAAATTAATTACAAAATGAATAATTACAATGCATGTTTCTCGATGACGAAAGCAAAGTAGATGTAAGATAAGATTATTGAAACATATTAATTAAAAACATAAAACAAGTTAAAATGACTGATTTATGGGAAGAAATTCAACTACTGATTCAAAGCATAGAATCCTTAGTAACAGTACCACACATCTCAACTCAAAATATTCTTCCATGATGAAACTCGAATATCGTTTATATTAGCTAGGTCATGAGAGGTTGAACAATCAGAAAAATGAATTTTCAAAAAAGAATGAAGAAAGTGAGGAGAGGAGGTAACACAAAAGTGAGCAATTGTTTGTTGAATGTGTTCCCTAAGCGAGTATTAAAGTTTCCATCAATCTCTCACATCAAATACTTGAGCTGAGAGGCTACCCCACACTATTGATGTTTAGTCCTTGACTTAAAAGCTCTCCACCCTATAGTCAAGTAGTGACAAGTAAAACTAAATTAAAATAACTTGTTATATAATAAGGCACAAGTTTTTTAGATGATATTAAATAAAACTGAAGTTTGGAATATATAATCTAATTTTTACTAATCTTATACTTTATCTACTTAATATTTAATTTTGTTACTTTGGAGAGTTGCAATTTTCAGTTAAACTCAAATTTGTGGCTGAGCATTTTGAACCCAAAAATTTGGCCCAAATGGCTATAATTTCAAAATCTTAGAATTTACAACCATCATGCTTTATAAGAATACACTACACAACAAAAGATCCTTTATGTTTTCCTTTGTAATCCTAAATCGCATGAAATTATCATTATGAATCGATGTTTATCTTCCATAATAGGAAGGACTGTACTATAATCTAGTGCTACATTGTATGGATAAATAAAATAAATGTGAATAATTGTGACTAAACGATAAAACAAAGCATTAGGAATGAATTATGTATTTTATCGAACATAATTTTGCTAATTAAACGTCGTGGCTGACAACCCTATTTTCAATTTAAACTAATTTATAATTTTAGTTTTCATAAATCATCAAGGAAATAAGAATTTCAAAAGGTTAAGTATAGGTACTCTTTGGACTGATTCTTTCATATTAGGAACAAAAATAAAATACATTCTCCCTTTGTTATGTTGATGTCGTCAAATCCTTGAATTTTAAAAACCGAGACAACATATAATCTAAAGAATAACTTACAAGATTGTTCAAGAAATTACAAAAAAAATTAAATAACATTTTAGTTATTAAAAAATTAACAAAATATTTTAATCTTTTAGAAAATTTTATTTTAATTATAGTTTTTTTTAAAAAAATATTTTTAATTCTTATTTTAAAAAATATCTTTAAACGATAAGATAACAATAATATTAACAAAATCTGATAATACAATCATGTTAAACTCTTTAAAGAATAAGTCACTAGATTCTTCAAATCATTGTTATTTCATATAAATTATTTAAAAATAGAGACTAAAATTAAAATTATAAAATCTGTAAAAGACAAAAAAATAAAAAATAAAGATTAAAGTAAAAAACATCCAATTTTATAGGATCCAAAGATCGTTTAATCTAATGGAAGAAAATACCATTAAGTATATTTTTTTTGTTACAAGAATACCATTAGCTACATGATTTTAGTTTCATTACCTAACTAATGTGACATTATAATACCACGTCACATGCAAACCAAAACTGAATGCTAATAACCACCAATTTTACATGTTGAAGGCAGTATATCTAACATCAAGTTACAAGAACACATGAAAGAAAAACAGAATCAATGGCTCTGAATAGCAACATTGATAAATTGAACAAATGAAATCACAGACTTGAAACTCGTCTCCATATTTCTTCCTGAAAGATGCTAAATATCTGATGGCACAAATATTTCTCCAATGACTAAGGAATAAGTTACCTGATTTAGATAGCTGCAGCCGCCAAAATCGGTGTGTTTCTTTTTAAAAATGAGAGTAATCTGTGTATTACTTTGTTTTATTCCCAATCTGGAACATGGAAAATCAAAATTGGTTCTGAAACAGTTCTGCCCAAGCCAATTACTCAAATAGGTACCCCAAAACTAGGGCAGTTCTGCATTTCCATAAACATCAGATAGCTTTCTTGCCTTCCCACCCCTTCTGAATAAGTCTGAATTACCTTTATCATTACCCCCTTGTTCTGTGCAAGCTTTCATGCTAAATCAATCCTCACCCAAGGTAACCCTTCATTTCCACCAAGCTTCACAATAGTATTTTTCTACAAAATCATCCATCATGCCTGCATTAAACATGGCTCTTCTTTTGTAGAAATTGGCCAAAATGGTGATAGTTCAACAACTTTTCCTATTATAATCAATGTTGGTGACACCAGCTGAGCAGATGTTATTTTCTCAGAAAGGTCCTTTAACTCAGCAAACACCTGCATGATAGAAAAATAATCAGGCTATTGGACCTAGTATCCTGAAATGTTGAATTAAGAACGGCTACGTATATATTGTTTTTTTATAATTGTATTTATTGATCAGTTTTTAATATCAACAATCATTCAGATGTACAAATAAAATGCCTCACAGTTCACTGCTACCTCCAAAAACAAAACATTTATAAAGCAACTTTAATGCTAGGTGCACTTTCTTCACACCATCGCAATCAATCTTTAATTGTTGAATACTACCTCTGATCCTTATTATAAAATTCAAATTAAAAACGTGATTCTGACCTTTTTACAAAATTCAATCTAAAATGTCTCCTATATTAATTATTTTTTCACAAAAATACCCTTTATTAAAATTAATGCTATGATGATGTGACAGTGAGAAAAACATGACTCATTAATATTTATTAATTTTGTTCAAGAGATAGTTTTAGAAAAAAATATTAATTTAAGATAAATTAATGTTTTTAACTAAATTAACCAAATTTCATAATCTTTATGAATTAATTAAGTGGACCTTATAATAAGGACTAGAGATAGTATCTTTTACAAGTTATTTGTCAATATTAATGACAACAAAGGCATCAACAATAAGGATTTGGATAATCTTATTTTTCCTTAGGAACGTGTAAATGTCATTTTCAAAATGAGAAAGACACCAGCAATTCCTATGATGGACTTGTGGGGCACCACATTGGATATGGTTGGATCCTATGTGATTTTAAGTTTTTTTTTTCTCTCCAATGTTTACATTTCACGTTCTAAGGTAAAGGACGATCAGAACCCTGACAAAAATACATGCAAAAGAGGTGTCCAGAAAGTTTAGTGGTAGGAGCATAAATCTTTGGAACCAGTGTTTTGTCCAAAAAATAGTTTCAACTTAATATACAGTCCAGCATCATAACAGTTCTGTTTTGGAGTGAAGTTAGGGCAAATAGAGAAAATGAAATATGTTTGCTGTCTGCATATAAATTTTGTTGAATGGATTTCTAATAGTAAAAAGGAAAGTGGAACAACATTTTTCAGTGATACTGTTTTTCACATATCCCAACCCACACGTTCACAAGTATAGATTCATTTTTGTAATGGAGAGCTCGTCTTCAACAATGATTTAGGTATTGCATAATAAAATAGATGTTCAATAGCTCAAAAATTGCTCTAATATTTAGAATAGCATATTAATTGTTCATTTAAGTTTCCATACAATACCGGAACAAATCTACCTTCATTCATTTTTCATAAGCAAAAATGTTACTTCACTAGTATGCTTAAACAAAATTGATCATTTCATTATAAACCAAAGACCTGTTAATTTATTACAACAATAATGACTGAAAATGAATGTGATCACAGGAAAGAGATTAATAATTAGCAACTCGATCAATGTCATAGGATAAGAACAACAATGTTGAAAGGAAGATATGATCATGCTTACTGTGCGCTGCTGAAGTGTGGTCCCTCGCTCAATGGCTGCAGCTGGGGTCTGAGGGGACAGACCATGATGCATTAACTTTTGTGCAACTGAAGGGAAGGTTGACAAGCCCATATAAACCACCAAGGTTGAATCAGGATCAGCAGCATTTTCCGATACAAAGAGAGGATCAGATCCTCCTTTCCTTGAATGCCCTGTGAGGAATCTCACACTATTTGCAATGCCACGGTGAGTTAATGGAATTCCCAGCTCTGCTGCTATTCCAGATGCAGCAGTTATACCTGCAAGCAATGAGAAATAATTAATTACAATAGAATCACCATTGTTCTGCCTTTTCTTTTAGAAACCATTACATAATTCATAAGTCCACTGGTGTCTCTCACATAGCATGAAGAAATAAAATGAAAAAGAACAAATGACGAAAGGACAATAAAAGTCATATTTAATGCTTTCTTTTATTTCATATTCTTTCCCAATAATAGTAAAAGCTGTGGGAATACACTATGCACTAATAGGATCCATTCTTTCTTTTATTTCATATACTTTCCATAGGATCCATTCCATTTAGATCTATGCACTAATACACACTGTGTCACCTTCTATTGTTTACAAAGTAGAATAAATGAAAGAACAAAAAGTCTTTTTACCCTCTCAAAAGGCAATGCAGTAAATGGTCCCTAGGTCCTAGGATGAACCTATTTCCAAGTCAACATAAGTTGGAATAATCATTGACTTGCTACTAATGGCTCAGAAAGATATGATTATACAGACTGAAAATACCTGAAAGAACTGAGAAGACTGCTATATAAAGTTTAAGTTGTGCCTATGATTTATTGATTGATTGGGAGATACTTGTTTCAAGTTCTAAAACCAACCACATAATGACTCTATATGTGAAAAGCCTTTACACACACAACAACAACAAAGGCGAATTGGTGCCAATTGAATCATAACATTCATGAATCATACCTGGAATAACTTTCACTTGGATACCTTTCTGTTGCAAAAAATCCATTTCCTCCCCACCCCTCCCAAACACCTACAAATACCAAACAAGAAGCATTATCAGACATCTACATCTGTTAATCATACAAGCCATGACAAACTATTAAAATTACTTCTCCAACACAATCACACTAAAACTTTCCCAACAAAAACTCACCAATGGGTCGCCCCCTTTAAGTCTCACAACGGTTGCTCCAGCTTCTGCAAAACTCAAAAGAAGCCCATGTATTTCCTCCTGCAACAATCAACCATCAAAAGAAAAATCCATTTCATCAACATCAACGTCTCAAAAAAACTCTACACCTTCAAAAGAAAGATCACACCTCCAAAGGAGGTTCACAAATAGACACATAAACACAAAATTTTGACTCCAACATTAACCCATCAGAAATTCCACGAAAACCCCATAATCCAAGGTTACAAGACCACAATTGAAACCACAACATCAAGGCTTTTGGAGTATTTGAGACTGCATTGCAACCACAATTGCGGCCACAACAACCACATTTAACCATAATTTTCCATAATATCAATGATCACGACAAAACAGTGACTGCTTTGCAACCACAAATACAGCCACATCAACCACATTTATCAGCAATCACAGCCACAACGTCAAGGTTTTTTGGAGTATTTGTGAGTCCATCGCAACGACAATTGCAAGAACAAAAACCACATTCATCCATAAATTTCCGCAATCTCAAGAATTGCAACAAAACTATGACCACATCACAATCGCAATTGTGGCCACAACAATCACATTTATCCATAATTTCCGCAATATAAACCATTGCAACAAAACTATGACTACATCATGACCACAATTGCAGCCACAATGACCACATTTATTCGTAATTTTTCACATTTTCAAGAATTGCGACAATACTATGAAAACAATCACATTTATCGACAATTTCCCATAATATCAAGAATGGCAACAAACCCACAACCAATACTACAATTTAAAAACTTTGGCACAACCCAAAAATAAAACAAAAAACAAAAAAGACATTATTATCTTTACCTGTGTCCTACTATGGTACCCAGCAGTTTTGCCCACATAGAGAAGCTTAGCATGAGGGCCAACCAAATCCAGCACATCATTGGACACCAACCTATCATAGAGCAACAAATCAGCATTCTTCATCACTCTCACAGCCTTGAGAGTGAGAAGCTCAGGGTCCCCAGGTCCTGTTCCCACCAAGAACACATTCCCAGGCACACACTCTTCTCCACTGCACTTCCCCTCACTTTCCCTCTTCTCCCTCAGCACCTCAAGCAGCTTCTTCAGCTCTGGCAGCTGCAGGGCTATGTCATCCTCCCTCACGGACGCTGAATCACAAGGGAGAGAAAACGACGTCGTTTCATTGGTGCTCTCGTACACCCATTGGTCCCTCTGGTATCTCTCTATGGAGTGCTTCTCGGTGAAGGGGGAAAAGGAGAAGGAAATGTGGTGGCGGCCATGAGGCAGAAAATGGGGGGTTTTGGTGAAGGATGAGTGGATAGAGGAGAAAGGTGCGAACTTTTGAAGAAGAGCCATGTGGGGTGAGCGTAAAGACAGTGTCACAGAGAAGCCTTAATGGGTTCGAACGAATATAAATAATGGCAGCAGTGTTTGTGTTTGAATTGGTGAGTGGTAGTGTGATGGACTTTGGGGAGATTGAGGAGACAGTGTTCTTTGCCCTTGGGATTTTGGGAGGGACATGCCTCTATTGTGTGAATGTGGTGCTTTTCCTTTTTCTTTGTTTTTATTTAATAGTTAAAGTAAATAAGCATCCAGCTTACTAGATTTGTTAATTAAAGTTGATAAAATAATAGTCTAAAGTTAATAAATAAAAAAATCATTCAATTTATCTCATTTTAATTGTTATTTTAAACTTTTTTTATATGTAAATTAAAAAAAATTATTTAATTGATAAAATAAAATAATAATTTTATCAACTTAACTTTAATTTTAATTGATTACACTAAATATAATATAAGATAATAATATTTTAAAAATATATT
>JAMLFT010008732.1:0-13409 GCA_026544285.1 Pachyrhizus erosus | reverse complement strand
TATATATTTTTAATTTATTTTATATGTTATTAAATTGAATAAACCATTCAAATATAATAATTCATAACATAAATTTAATTTATTACAAAGTATAAAGTGTCATAAATAATTAAAAAAATAAAAAATTTGATAATTAATTTTTTAAAATAAATAAAGATAAAAAATAAGTAGGTAATTACATCAATCGTCTTTATTTTAAAAAGTTAAATAATATTTTCATATTTAATTAAAAAATTCAAAATTTAGATAAACTTAAATTTAGATAAGTACTTGATGATACAAAAATTATTGTCATCCTTAATCATTAAAAAAATAAAATTAAAAAAAAAGGTAAAAAATTGGAAACCTTACTTTTCAAACTTCAAACTTTCTCTTAATGGTATTTCTCAATAACAGGTACCCACAAGGAATAGCTTTTGTTTTTCTCTTGATTGTCTTTCATCACCAAAATCAGACATAATATTTCTACCATTAAAATAGAATAAGATAGTCAAACCCATTGAAAAGTCAAAATCAAAATAATTAAATTGATCTATAAAATAAATAATGGATCTACTAACTCTGAAATGTTAAAAAAAAATGAAATAATATACTTTCACGAATAAGAGCATCTAAACAACATTGAATCATTAATAATAATAAAATATTGCAACTACTTTTTCTAAACTCACCTTTTAGCGACCTCAAATTTCTAAGAACATTTAAAATTTCGCAAAAAAACATAACCATGTTCTTCTTCATTCCGAACTTGTTGTAATATCCATTTCCATGATCAATCATGAATTTGATGTGATAACAATACTTTAAAACGATTTTTTAATTGTTTTTTTATGATTTCTAAAAAATTAAAAATAAAAAAATATTATAAATTTAATATATTAAAAATTAAAGTTATGTCTATAAAACAGATTTATTTTTTAAATTATAATAACTACGTATTTATTAGTTTTTATTCTTAAATATAATATATAATTATTCATTATATTTAATAAGAAAAAAATTAAAAAACAAATTATAAAATCTTTCTCTTAACTGTCAGGAATGTTTGCTGTTGCATGGAAACAATTTTATGAAAAACATTAGTCAAAAACATTTTTGAAATATAAGGGTCGATTTACTTTGATAAAATATTTCCTAATTTTAATCTTTGCTTTTACTTATAATTTCAAAATTATTATATTGTTTTAATTTATTTCCTATTTTAAAGATTTGTAAAAAAAATAAATAGAAATAAAATAAATGTTTCTTAAAGAAGGCAGACCTTAATGTTTTATAGAATTATTTTTTAATGAGAAAACTAATACTCCTCACTTCAGATTCTCAACAAATTAAGAGTATTTCATCCACCAAATTCTTTAAGAAAGCATTAGTACAAAAAAAAAAGTGTTTTTTAATGTACAAAAATCATAATTTTTAAAATAATAAATAATGAAAATCATAATTATTAAGAATGATTAAATTTATTTAATTAATTATAAATATTTTTTAAATATTTATATTTACAAAAAAATAACATGATATTTTTATTATAAATTTTAATTATTTATTACAATAAATGATGACATTTTTACCAAAAAAATAATAATTTAAAATAGTTAAATTCTTACTTCCTCTTATGTGAAAAATTTTTAATAGAAAATTCAATTAAAAATAATTTTTTAATATTTTTAAAAAATACATATTAAACATACAAATTAAACATTTTCAACCTAAAATTTTTAAAAAACTTGAAAAAAAAATCCCTACCAAACACCCTCTAAATGCCACCATATAAAACTTATTGCAATTTTTTAAAAATTATCATACTATAAGTGTGTAGTTGTTTACTTGTTTTATCAATAATTGAAATCTGTCTACAAATTTATTAACCAATTTTAATAGGATGTTTTCTTTCAACTATGTTTTTTAAATCTACAAAAATAAAACTTTAAATATTACTAAAAAAATACAAACTCAGAATCAACTTAATATTGATAAAAATACATTGGAGGTTGATAGTATGTTTGTTTGGATTTTCTAATGTTTTAAAATATTTTATTTTAATTCTCTCAATAAAAATTTAGTTATAATTTTTAGATATAAAGTAAATTAATATAAATATGACTTATTTTAATTTTTTGTGATATTTTATTTTGTTGAGCATTTTACAATTACAAGATTTTTAATAAATTTTAAGTTTTAAGGTAAATATATATTTTATCGTTATTTTAAAATAAATATTTGAAGAAATATGTTATTGATATGAGTGAATATAAAATTGTTTTTTTTGAAAATTTGAATTCAAATCTTAAAGATAAAACTTTTTTATTAAAAATAATTAATTAATTTAAAAAAAATTAATCATCAATAATATTGATAAATAATTTATATTAATATTTGTTATGAATTTAAATATCCTTTTCCATATACATGAAGGATCAATCAACTATGTGTTTGTTAATTCACACTAATATTATGATAAAAAAAAGATAAATATTTAACAAGAAGAAAAAAGAGCATAGATAATTATATTGCATAAAACAAGCTGGTTATATTGGTCGTGAGTATATCTTACCTCTAATGAGTAACAAAAAAGTGTAAGGAAATAGTTGCCGGCGAGAAATGGGGATCGTTCTCTGTTTTGCCTTGATATGGAATAATAGGCACATCATTAATAAAGGTTAGTAACTTAATATTATATTTTATAATGGAATAAAATTTAAATGTACTTTTATAAGTGTTTTTTTTTATTTTTTTAATTAGAAATAGGATTTTATTTTAACAATTTGTATAATAAATATTTACATTAAATATCAACATAAAAATAAAATTTCAATTATAATTAAAAGTATTTATAAAACTCCATCTGAATTTTGTATTTGATACAATTGACCCCATATTTTGAGGAGCATAAATACCCATCATATCACGTAACCGCTGAAATTGAAATGCATCACACCCGCTGACAGAATTGTACCTTTTCCATTACATATGGTATTTATATAACTGAGTCTGACTAATTAAAACCACGTTGAAATGTTTTAGCTTCCGTACAATAACGTTTCTCGAAAAATAAAATACACACATTATATGATTCCTTATCCATAAGCGATATTTGAACATAAGCCATGAGTGGGGAAATAATTAAGTGTTTTAATTTTTATAACATATAATAAAAAAAAAAAAGTATGTTAAGATATACTAACACAAAATTTTCAGACCATTATTGAAAAATTAGTAGTCCTTTCTTTGTCGAAAACAACTAAAAGTGATAGCTCAAAAATAAAATTGACATTCCTCCTCATTCCTTTATTCTTTCCTTTTTTCCCTTTTGGTTTTGTTTTCACTCTTAATAAAGCGACTTTTCTTCCATTCCATATATTCGCAATTGTTGGAGTAACGTGAACTAGGGTTCTCGTTCCGTATAAAGCAGCATTAAAGAAGGGCCCAGTAACCAAAATCTAGCTACCAGTTGAAAATTTAATTTTCACTCTATCTCATAAAGTCAGACTGTTGAGGGAGAAAAATAATACAATTAGCTCTTTCTCATAGGAGCACAGTGATTTTCTAGTTTCTAGGCAAATAGTAGGAAAACAAGAAAGTTAAAAATACTATAAATAAAATACTTTATTAAAATTTAAATAAAAATATATTAACAACATTAATTGTTATATTTATTTTTTAATAAAAATATTTTACTTACAATTTCTCAACCGAATAAAAAATTATGAAACTTGAAAACCAAACCAAATGGATGCTAAGGATAACATCAAAACAATTCTTATTTGAACCCAGCAAATTTTTGCAACGGATATAACTCGCTTACAAGCAAAAGACCAAAATCATGGTTATCTTTGATTGGGATGTCTTCAACCATAGATGGGTTGATTAGGTTTGGTATTTTGCTAACCTACAATTTAAGCTTTGATGATATTTTAAGATACTTTGACCTTCCAACCTTTTTGTATTAATCACTATATTGGATTGGATAATCATACACGTATAATTAAATATAGTATTTATTTGAATTAATCAATCAATCATCACTGTTCAAGGATCTAATATTGTTTTAGCTCAACAACGTTGATCAGGAAATTGGGTACAACTCATCCACCTCTGGGTGACCAACCAGCACAAGATATTTAATCACAATTGAACTAATGTGGATAAAGGTGTCGTTTTGTGTCCCTCTCAGCATAGTTTTGTATAGATCTGTCATAGGAGAGTTGTTTGTGTTCGGTGGTGTGTTTATATTTTTTTAAATATTTTTTATGTAATTTATTAAAATTTATTAAAATTATTAATTTTTGTGAATTTTATTTTTAAATAAAAAAATAAAATCTAATAAAATTGATAAATTTTAATCATTTTCAGTCAATCACATAAAAAATATTATAAAAAAGTGTTGTTAATATTTTTCTACTCTCAAAATTATTCCATCAAAAAGCTAATGAACTACTCACACTAAATATGATTTTTCTCTTTTAAAAACGTTTTAAGTTAATTTATCTAATTATTTTAATGTATAATTATTAATAAATGTTAATTTGAGTGAAATTAAATTTAGATTTACAAGTAAAATTTTGAATTTAAATTATGTAAATAAAAATTAAAAAAAATTGTTAAAATGATTAATTAACTTTTTTAAAAAATTAATTATTAATAAATTTAATAAATACTTTACATTAATATTATTATAACAAAAAGAAAAAAAAAGCCCACATGAGTAAAGGAATTTGCGCACCTGTTTTAATCAAGTTTTAAAAGATGTTTGTAACAATAATGGATAATTATGTCAATATCTTATAATGATATTTTAACTTCTTCTACAATTTTTACTATCATGAACAACTTCTTAGTATTTTAGAAGGTAAAATGATATTTTAAATACCCTTATTATTGGTTTTGAAATTTTATCTAAAATTTTTATTTGATCTTTGAAAGTTATAAAATTGATAATAAATATTGAAAGCTAATTTAGAATCACGAGATAAAGAAAATTATAAAAGTATCCTTGAGAATTTGTTGGAGGAGCAATAAACGTACTTGAAGAACAGATCTGTATCCTTATTTCTTTGTTCATTCGTTGGATCTATATTGCAATGCGTTTTATCAATGAGTTTAATAAAATATTAATGTGTAATTTTTTAAGTAAAATATATTTTTAATTTTTTATATGTTTAAAATAATTAATAATATTAAATTCATTAATAAAAGATTTAAAAATATAATATAAAAAAAATTAAACATAATTATTATATCAAACTTCTTCATGACATGACATATCATTAGAATTGTAATATTGCTCTTACATCATATCATTTAACAAACAAAAGAAATTAAAATTAAAAAATTATTTGACAAAATAGATTAAAATAAAAAATAAAATAAAATAAAAATTAAAAGGCTAAAATAAAAAATTATATTTTTTTACAATCAAATTTATATTTAAATAATATTAATATTGTGACTTTATTAACTTTCTAAAGACAAAAAGTTTATGATAAAACAAAAGAAGAAAGTTAGGCCACAAAATGAATAATTATTGTCAAATATTTCTTCTGGTCTGTCAATTAGAATATGGAAGGTGGAGCGAAAGAAGTTCAATGTGGGAATAGAGAAGCAACTTTTTCATTTAGACAACATTTGGGAGTTGGGAGGGTATTAGTTATGGAAGTGCCTTCATCGACAAAGGACAAATTTCACGATGCTTTGTTAAAAACAAGATATAGAATATACAAGTGAGTTATAAGTTTAAAGCATACGATAAAGAGAAAATAGATTTGACACTTATAAAAATTTAAGAAAAAGAACATGGATCTAAATAATAATGAAAGTAAGATATGTCACACCTAAAGTAGAAACTGAGTATATGTCAAAGTTAGAGATTAAAAAATAAGTCATAATTGGAATGAATTAATTAAACATAACAAAGAATTTTGAAGAATAAGACCTTGTTTGTTTACTATTATTAAAAAATATTTTTTGTTTTTAAAATTTATTTGTCTTTGAACACTTTTGAAACTGAACATATCTCTATTTTTTAAATATTAATCTCACATGTACTTAAATAAAATACTTTAAAAAAACAGAAGGAGAGTAAAAAGAAATATCTTGTAGTTGTTTTTGCATATGTTTTAGTTTCTAAAACATTTATTTTAAAGATAATTTTCAAAACCTAATGATTTTTAATGAGTGGTGAGTAGTATAAAATTGTTTTAAAAAATATTTTAAAACCAAACAAATCCTCATATTTGTGAATTAAAAGTAAGTTAATGAATAAGGATCCTTAATCCAAAGTATCAATGCATATTCAAACGAATCAATTATTAAAGCAAAAAACTTATTAACACATTTTCTTTCTCATTATTAAGGTGGATTTTGGGTTCTTTCCTCCATGAAGGGTATTGTGTTTGGTTTGGCGAGTTCCATGAATCAAGCAATTACTTTTATGTTCAAAAGATGAAGCCTAAATGGTTTTGTTCAATGATTTATGATTTGCCCAATCCTAATATTCAAATATCTTAATGGGAGCATCTTATTTTTATAAGGGATCAAATTGCTAGACTTTGGCTTATTATGGGTGATTTTAATGAAATTTTGTTTTCTACTGGGTGGAAATTTTAATGTGGCTCATGCTAGCAATATCGCTAATGTGATCTCTCACTACGGTATGCTTGACATGGATACAATTGGCAGTTTCTTTACACAAAGGAAAAATGTTCAACATGGAGGTCACATTAGAAAAATGCTTGATCATTATTTGGCTAATCCTAATTGGCGTCTACTTTTCCCTAAAGCACTGGTTGAAATTCTGGCACCTTACAATCTAATCATAATCCTCTTATTATGCATTGCTTTAAATCCCCCAGCAGAAGAGTATCCTCCTTTCATTTCCAAATGTCCTAGATTACTCACCTTTCCTATAAGGATTTGGTTCAACACACTTAGCTTTCTACTGATGAAGATGTGTTGTGTAAGTTGTCAGGTATTAGAGAAAAATCTATTGAGTTAATAAACATGTTTTTAGAAACATTTTTCATAAAAAAAAAGTCTTTTGGAAGCAAGGATTCATGGTTTTCATGCTCAACGTTATCAATCTATTACTTTTAGTCTTGTTAAGTTAGAGCAATCCTTACATAAGCAATATAATGAAGTTTTGGCCTAAGAAAAACATCTTTGGTTTCAAAAATCTAGAGATAATTAGATTAAATTTGGTAACAAGAATATCAATATTTTCAAACTTAAGCCACCATTGGAAGGAGGAGGAAAAAAATTACAAGGATATTTGTCGAGGAAAATTGGTGTGATAATCATTTTGTTCTTCATAATGAAGCTATTTCCATTTTCAAGAATATGTTCCAAGTGACTAACAATTGTTTATCTAATGCACTTTCTCTCAACAATATTTCTTCACTAGGCAAAAAGTGTTTAGAATCCATGCTTCAACCTATTTCTATGCAAGATATGAAGGGCATTTTGTTATTTATAAACCCTTATAAGGCCCTGGTCCTTATGGCTTTCAACCAAATTTTCTATCATAAATATTGGAGTATTGTGAGTAAAGAGATTTGAGAGTTTGTCTCTTTTTTTATATATGTAGGAAATGTTTCTCCTAATATTGTTAATACTTTAATTGTTCCTATTCCTAAAAGAGATAATCCAATATTCCTAAAAGAATTTAGGCCAATTAGTTTTTGTAATGTCCTCGTCAAGATTGTCTCTAAAGTTTTGGTTCAATGACTCTACCCTCATTTAGACTCTATTATAGGGCCTTTTCAAACAGTTTCGTATTAAATCAAGAATCCACAAATAATGCCTTTATTGCTCAAGAACTCGTTCACCATATGCATAGAAAAAAGGAAAAATTGGATACCTTCTTTTTAAGATTGACTTTGAAAAGGTATATGACAAGGTGGATTGGGGGTTTAATTGTTTGACTCTATCTAAGTTTGATTTTCTATCCCAAATCATCAACCTTATCATGAACTATACTGCTTTTACTAGTCTATCTTTGAAATCAAATAATGAAATTCAAAAAAGTTTTCTCCCTATAAGAGGTATTTGTTAAGGTGATCCTATGTCCCCATACCTTTTCCTTCTTGTATAGAGAAGTTAGCCCTATTAATTCAAGAGCATTTTGATCATGATTCTTGGCATCACATTGAGATTTCAAAGAATGGACTTCCTAATCCACATATTTTCTTTGTTGTCGGTTACCTTTTTTGTAGTAATGCAACATGTTCCAAAGTTAGACTTATTCAAGATATTACTCAAAAGTTTTTTCTTGCTTTAGGATTGAAGACTAATTCTCAAAAGTCAGAATTCCTTGCTTCAATGAATTTTTTAGGAGGAAGATAAATAAATTTGCTTCTATTGTTCGATTTGGTCACACCACTAATTTGGGAAAGTATTTGGGTTTTCCTTTATTGACAGGAAGAGTTAACGAGGCCATTTTTCTTACATTTTGGATCAAATCCATACTCGATTGGCAAGATGGAAAAGTAAATTACTCAATCAAGCAGGTAGAGTAACTTTGGCAACTTTTATTCTCTCTACCATCCCAAATTATGTTATGCAAAATATTTTGCTCTCAAAAAGGTTTTGTTTTGCAGTTGATAAGAATATTCACGGCTTTATTTGGGGTAGTCATCATTCTCATTGGGTTAAATAAAGTATTATCATTCAACCAAAGAGAAATGAAAGTTTAGGGATTCGTGCTACCAAATCAGCCACACAACTCTCTTAAGTAAACATGTATGGACAATTTTTTATGACTCCAATAAACTATGGGTCAGAATTTTACATGAAAAATATTTGTCAAGTTCCACCTTGTTTTGAACATCCTTAGTGAAGGTTTTTCTTACACTTGGACATTTATTATGTTGGCTCTTCAAGAGTTGAATCCAACCATTAAATTTAGAGTGAGGCGTGGTCATATTTCCTTATTATATGATAGATGCCTAAATCATAATCTTATTTATGAGTCACTTGATTATGTTCATATTAGTGACATTCAATTAAGGATAAATGATGTCTTGATTCAAGGTAATTAGCAATGGCAAGATATTGCTACTATTATTCCTCCTCAAATAAAAGATAAGTTACATAGTGTTGTGTTGGATGACGATATTGAAGATGTTATTATTTGGGGACATTCCTCATCTGGGATTTACTTTACTAAAGTTTCCTATTAATGGTTACTTGATGTGCCAATTGGTCATTCATTTTATTTAGAGACTTGGGCCTAGCTTTGGAAACTCCATATACCAAAAAGTATAAAACACTTTTTTGGGCTAATTCTTCACAATAGCCTCCCAATAAAATTGTTTCACATTAAGCAACATCTTTCTCTTGATTCTTTTTGTAACAAGTGTGGCTTGGAGGAAGAGACCATCATTCATCTTCTTCACGACTGTTGTAGTGGTAAAAATATGTGGAGAGCTCTTAACATGGATGGTTCCAACAATTTATTCATTATCAACACACGTCAATGGATTATTGAGCAACTAAAACAACCAAAGGGTATGTTATTTGTCTGTGTTTGCTCGTGGATTTGGAGAGCTAGGAATTAGAGATTTTCAATGACAAATTTTTGTCTACATGGTACATCATAAATCAAGTTAGAATAATGTATGGTGTTAATTCATGTGATATTGTGTTGGTATCCAACAAGTGTAATATTCTTGTTAGTTAGTCTCTGGATCTAGAGGACTTCTTTGTAACTCTTGTGGACAATGGCTTGTTGAGTTTTCTGAATTTTGTGTAGAACTATATGTCATTTATCAAGATATGATCCTAGCTTGGAATTCGAGTTATACTCATATTATTTATGAAACAAATTCCATGATAACTATGAATATAATCAATAAATAAGTTTCTTTTTTACATCCTTGTGTTGTTGTGATTCATCGCATTTGATCCTTCTTGGTCAAACATTATACTTTTTCCTTTTGTTATGCGTTTAGAGAAGGGAACTATTGTGTTGATTGATTAACCAAACAAGGTTTTATGCCTAGAGATAAGTTAAAATTTTGGGATGTCCTTCAATACTTTTGTCTTCTATTTTAGTATATGCAATAGGTGTTTCGTTTGCTAAAGTGTAGTTATTGTTGTTTCTTTTTTACTGATAAAAAATATAAGGATCTCCATACATATAGTAATACTCATTATGAGAATACTAACATACCAGATAGTGGCTCAAACAAAGGTTTGCGAATTGTAATTATATAAGCTAACATTTGAATGTCCAAAATAAAATTTTGTATTTAATGCAGTTGATGAGTTTAATAACACTTATAAGAGAAAGAAACATCATTCAATTTTTAAGTGCCATAATTTATTAAAGGACAAAGATAGAACAAAAGAGTAAACAATCAATGATATACATTCCAAGCTTATTAGTGCTTTCAAAAGGTAAGGTTGCATTAGACACAACAAAAAGTTCAAGATAACTTTCTATATTCAGTTAGATGAGCAATGACCACGTACATTAACTAATATGTAGTTATTTCAATTTAATGAGAGATTTTGAATTTGAGTTATAAGTATGTAATTGTGTTAGTTTTTATTTTTAAAAATAGGGTTAACTATATTTTGAGTTTATTAAAAATAGGATATTTATGATTTTAGTTATTTGAATTTTATTGAGTCCTTTCAATATGTTTTTCTTAGTCTTTGTGTTAAATAACTATGTTGAATGATGATATAATAACAACGTTGACAGTTAAATAACTATCATGTCATAAAGGAGTTAGATAAACTAATTACATGTATTATTTTTGTTGCTAAATTATAGTTTTAAATATCTTATTAATTAGTCTAATACTGTTAATTATTTTTAACATATGATAATTTAAAAATATGATTTACAAAAAAAATTATGTGTAACTATGTTGATAAACTCATTTATGACATTATAGGTTAATGGGTTATCAACATTGTTATTAAGTCATCATTTAACATTGTTACTTGACAATAAAGACTAAAACAAAAAACATAAATTATTATCTTTTATGTTCTTACTAAGATCCAAGTACTAAGTTCTTCTAAATGTGACAATTCTTATATTTGGTAGTTTTTAGTATTCGAGGATGAGAAGAAATTGACACTTGCAAAAAGGACTTTGTCGCTTAAGTTAATGAATGATTGAATTATATCAGAAAAGTGGAGAACATACCTTTTGGTGTTTGTCAATATTGTTTGTATTAAAGGAGTTGTGCACTCATTCTTTAACCGAGCAGTTTGGGACTGATTTCTCCTAATTGTTTAGAGATAAGTTTCTTGCAATTTGAAAGGTTATCTTTTGAGAACAGTTTCTAACTTCCTATTAGGTTTTGTATGATACAATTTATAATAATTTTACTTAAGTTAAAGAATATTATTCCTTTATGTAAAAACACACACATAATCTTAAAAAAAACTCAACTAGATGATATATTAATTTAAAATCAAACTAATTATGCAGGCATCCCAATTGCTTTTTCTATGATAGGATATTAGTTATGGAAGTGTCTTCATTAAAAACAAAATATCATGCATGAAAAATTAAAGTGAATATTTGACAAGCATGAAACCTAATTTGGACAAGTCCAACACCTTGTCACTTACAATGCCCTAATTTTAAATATTTGGTATCCGATGGAGAATATGCATCTTAATTGGGTGTGCATTTATATAATGCACTCAAATATGTTAGTTTATCAATACATCAAAAAATTTGACGTGGTCATAGTTGTTTGTTGTGGGGTCACATGAATGAAAGATATCATAACTGAAGCAGTTCAATTTCATTAGTAAATTAAATGCAACTTGTATTAGCCTATATTTAGGATGTTCTTTTTTTATTATTATTATTAGTAAAAAATGTAGAAAAAAAATAGACAAATTACAACCTATAGGAGATCCCTTAGGTTAGTGATACAAGCATCTAAGTACAAAAACTATCTATGGATGAAGAACCTCATCGAGCTAATCAATCCACACACTAATTACCCTCTTTATAGACATGAGATAGATTAGTTGTTCGTTGCTTCTTTGTTAGAAATAACATATGACATACCATAAACAAAAAATCATAACAAATTAATAGTTGTTCCTCTCAAACTCTAAATGATGCACAAATTTTGATTTGGTCTAAAGATTTTTTTTTTTTCATTTCTACTTAAATCATGATGTGAGACTTAAAAGTATATTTGAAAAAATAATTAACTATAATTTTACTAAACATTTTATTCATGGATGAAACAATAGTGTACAAATTATAATCTACTTAAGAATTTTAAAAGTGTAAGTTGTTGACATGAATATATTTATAATAATAAAAAAACACTAAATGAGAAATTATTAACCAATTGAGCAGAAAATTTTTATAGAATTTTTTTTATCTATTTTCTAATTCACAATACTATATAAATATAGTAATTACTATAATTAAAAGAAAAGTATTTTTATTTTTATAATAATAAAAAAATATATGAGCAAGAAATTTTTAGATAATTATTCATTTATTTTTTAATTCATAAAAATATATAAATATATAAACATAATTATTAACATAATAAGAATAAGTATCTTTATAATAAAAACATAAATAAGTTTGAGAAACAACTTTAAGCAACTGAGCAAGAAATTTTTTATCTATTTTTTAATTAATAAAACTATATAAATATAATAATTAATATAACTAGAATAAGTATTTCTATAATAATAAAAATATAAAAGTTTGAGCAAAAAATTCTTATGTGATTAAAAAAAATTAGAGAATTTTTATATATTTTTAATTCATAAACTTTATAAATAAATTTATTAAGATTATTAGAACAAGAATTTTTATAATAATAATAAAATTAAAAAGATAAAGAAAAAAAAATTATACAATTGAGAAAAAAATTAAATAATTTTTTATCTATTTTGTATTTCATAAAACTATATAAATACAATAATTACGATAAATAAAATAAATATCTTTATCTTTATAATAAAAAAATAAGTTTGAACAAAAATTTTGTATGTAATTGAGTGAAGAAATTTTATAAAAACTTTATATTTATTTTAAATTTATAAAACTATATAAATTTAAGATAATTAAAATAAATATCTTTATCTTTATAATAAGAAGAATAAAGAAGTATAAGTGAAATTTTTTTATGCAATTCAGTGAATAATTTTTTTAAAAAAACTTTTTATCTATTTTAAATTTTTAAAACTATATAAATAAAATAATTATGATCACTTGAAAAAGTATATTTATCTTTATAATAACAAAAAGAAAGAAGTATGAGTAAATTTTTATGTAATTGACCATAAAACTTTAATGATTTTTTATTTATTTTTTATTCATAAAATTATACAAATATAGTAATTAATATAATTAGAATAAATATCTTTATAATAATAAAAATAAAGAAGTATAAGCGAAAAATTCTTAT
>JAMLFT010008731.1:0-13416 GCA_026544285.1 Pachyrhizus erosus | reverse complement strand
TATTTGTATAATATTAAAATATTTTTATAAAAATATTAATAAATAGTTTTTATTTCATACATAGCACAGATTACACATTCTAATTTTTAAAATATCAATATATTTTTTTTAATTTTTTAAAAATTATTATTAAACTGTAACCAAATCAGTTTCATTAAACTTTGTAAGAGATATAAATTTTATTTCGTAATTTGGAATTAGTAATTAGATTACAATTTAACAGAAACTTTTAATAGGTTTAAAAAAAATACTAAAATATGGTATTTAAAAAATTATAAGATTGAAAAACATAATTTTTTAGAAATTAAAATTAAATTAATATAATTTTTCAGAGATCAAAATCATATTTAATTTTAAATAAAATAAAAGATAAAAAACATTAACCGGACAACTTGGGCTTCGTATAACTTGTAAATATCGATTGGGCTTGTGTGGCGTGTTGATCCATAGCCACTGCTAAACCGAAATGGATTGTGGAGCAACATAACATCTTTGTAGGTAAATTGTTGTGTTCACAAGTCACAGCATCACGTAATTTTCATACGTAAGAGAAGGTGCTGAATGTACAGTGTCATGTCTTGATAGCTTATATGAAAATAAACTAACGTATTTGAAGCTTTACTAAATGAATTATGTGACCACTGAATTTTCTTTTTGAATAAAACAACTTAGTTGGGTTCAAATTCAATCACAGTACTGCTATCTTAAGTTTAAGATGTTTTTATAATTTGTAGTATTTTTATTGTTCTTAACTATTACATTCTCAGAATGAAGCAGCTTTTCCTTGTCGGTTCAAGCTGTGAATTTTTGAATACAAACAGAAATCGGGCACAAGTTTCAGGGATAAGCATATAATGAATCAATCAATTATTTTATTTATACATTATTGGAGTGGTTTAAATTAATTTTTTTTATGACTTTCTGCATTTTTTCATGAATAAATATTTAATATCGATTTAGATTGATTTGTTTTATTTTAAAAAGTTATATTAAAAATATATGACAAAGTATTCAATTAAAAGTGATATATTTATAATATTATAAAGTTAAAATTGTAATTTTGATTCTTTTTTTATCTGTGATTTTAGTTTCATATTTTTAAATAATTATATTTTTGTTTCAATTCTTAATTTTGTATATATTTTAATTAATTAAATTATTTTTAATAATATCTTAAATAAATATATTAAGTTTAGAGTTTAATTGAATTAAAATAAATAAAAATAAAATATATCTTAATTTAAGAATTAAATTAAAATTACAATTTAATCCATTAGAAAGTATGAGGGAGAAACAACTGTTTAAAATTTAATTATTATATTTTTATATCTATTTATAATTATATTTAGATGCAACTTACATAATCGAAATAAAAAAGTTATACTTAAATGTACTATATATAATACCATAAAGTTATGCTTTCATGTATAAAAAAACAGGTTACGCTTTCAACATTTTACCCAAAAAATGTTATGCTTTAAACGCAATAAATTAGTATTTTAGCATGAGGAAAGATATTTATTTTCATATAATTAATAATTTTAAATATAGGATAATTATTTATTTGTATTTTAACCAAAAAAATTATTTGCATGTAATTATAATTTATAACACTTTAGTATTTTAAAATTATAATTATATTATAATTTAAATTCATAACAGACAAATAATTTTAAATATATAAATTATATTTTATATTTATAATAAATAGTTTAAATTGTAAATATTTTTTTAAAATTAAAATCAATAGGTGATTAAAAAATAAAATATATAAATAAAGATAGAATAAGTGCAATAAAAGAAGTATCATTTGACTAGTTGAGAATAGTATGCAAATTAAATTAAACTAGATAAGAGAATGTTGAGAATCACAGAAGATTAAAGTTTTTCTTTTTAAATTTAGGATTTTAATTTATAATATCAGAGTAAAACCAAATAATTATTTTATTTATATATGTTATTTTAAATTTAAAGTAAACAAGTTAATTTGTATTAAAAGTTATTTTTAACTGTTTAAAAATTCTTTTGAAAAATAAATTATGAACATTTAATTTAAAAGTAAAAAAAATATAAATTAAAAGTGACAAGAATTTAAGAATGTCAAGTAAATAAACAAAAACAATAGAAGAATAATTTGAGATAGTTGACGCAACTAGATAATTCCCACGTATCTAGTTTAATCTAATAACTTTATTTAATTTATTTTTAAAAAATAATTATTTATATAAAATATTATAAAAAAATAAAAAATATAAATTTTAATGAAAAATTAAAAGTAAATTTTTTAATTTGATAGGTTAAAAATATAATTAAGGGAAAAATATATATAAATATAAATATAAAAAATTGCCGTTAAAAAAGGTAATTAAATAAGGAAATAATAATCTGCTGTAAAGTAAGGAAGAGAGCAATAGAGAAGCACATGCATACATACATACATTCCATTGTAGGTCCCAAATAAATTAGAGACTTTTAAGATTAGGTTGCCCTCTCTATTTCTCACACACTCTCCTTCTCTCTCCTATTGCGGCTAGGGTTTGGGTTTTTCACCCTTCTCTCTCATTCTCTCTCTGATCTCCGGTTTGTGTCCATGGAGACGTTGTGGGTTTAGTACTAAGGGGTGGTTGGGGCCTTGTGTTTCGGAAACTTAGGTGTCGTTTTGGGTTGAGAAATTAATTCTGAGAGATGGCAACCATGAACCCTTTTGATTTGTTGGGTGACGACGCTGAGGACCCTTCTCAGCTCATCGCAGCCGAGCAACTCAAGGCGGCTGCCGCCGCGGCCACCGCGCCTCCCAAGAAGCCCCCGGCTCAGCAGAACAAGCCGGCTCAGTTGCCTACCAAGCCGCCTCCTCCGGCTCAGGCTGGTGAGCTTCTCAACTTTCCAATTTTTTCATTTGGGGTTTGTGTTTTGTGATTTTCTCTTTGATGTGTCTTAAAAAATCTGACGGTTTTCATTTATTTATATTTGTTAATGCACTGTGTGAGGTTTTGTAAGTGCTGGGTTGTTTGGCTTGACAAGTTTGCTTAAGTAAAACGTGTTGTGTGTTTTTATGCTTGTTATATGTTGTTTGTTGTATATGCATGGTGAATGAAGTCTTGTGTGTTCTGTGTTGACATATGCTGCTGATCCTGGTTTCGTAGTTGTGTTTGATACATGTGCACATTGTTAACGTTTTATTCTAGTCTACGTGGTGTGTGTGTTTGGATTCATATTAGATGATTTAGAATAGTGCTTTTGGATTCATATTAGATGATTTAGAATAGTGCGTTTGGATTCAATGTTCACGTGTTTGGGTCTAAAATTTGGTTGAGTTGAAATAACTTTAAATTGATTTTGCAATGGATTGAAAAATTATATATTTGGTTTTACTAAATTGGTTTTAGAATCAAAGCATCCAAAAATTACATCATTTCAAAATCAAATTTAAGCGAAATTAAGTTTGCCAAATTAAATCATTTTCAAATCAATTTGTAAACACTCACCCAAACACTCGTGTGTCTAAAGTTGGTTGTGTTTATTGAAAGGAAATACTTGTAAGTAATTGGGTTTTTGATGCATAATGAATTGGAAGTTGTGGTGGGTGTAATTTGATAGGAGTTTTAGTGCAAAGTAAATTGTGATAACTCATGAGTCAATTAGAATGTGTGATGTAATAATACATTTCTCATTTCAAACTCTGTTGTAATTTGGCTAAGACATCACCAAGATTATAAGGTTAATGTGTGTGTTTTTTGCCAGTTGAGTTTATGTGGCATTCATCCCTCTGAAACCCTGAATGTTTACCAATGTTCCTCCTGTTCTTCTGTATTCACATTTTCTGCTTCTATCTTGTTGACAGTGAGGGAGTCCAGAAACGAGCCTATTCGTGGAGGCCGTGGTGGTGGACGAGGAGGTGGACGTGGATTTGGACGTGGTCGTGGGTTTAGTCGCGACTCTTCCAACGATGAAAATTCATTCCCTGCCACAGGAGCTCCATATAATCAGGGTCCTTTTGAAGAAGGAGATGCTGGGAAATCTTCTGAAAGACGTGGTTATGGTGGACCACGAGGTCCTTACCGTGGCGGTCGTCGTGGAGGTTTCAGCAATGGTGAAACTGGTGAAGGTGAAGAAGGACGACCTCGAAGAGCATTTGATCGTCGCAGTGGGACTGGACGAGGGTGATGTTATCATTGATGAACGATTTATGTGTTGAATTTCTGTTTCTACCAATATTGATGTCATGTGGTATATTTGCAGAAATGAATTTAAACGTGAAGGTGCTGGACGTGGTAACTGGGGAACACAAACTGATGAAATTTCTCAGTAAGCATTCTTCTCAAAATCTAGTATCCTATTATTTTAATAGTAAAAACATTTACATTGTTTCAATGAAATTTCTGTTTTTAATTATTATTATTGTTAATATTTCCTCTCCTGATTTATATTAGGGCAACTGATGAAGTCACCAATGAAACTGAAAAGAATTTGGGTGGTGAGAAGCCTGCAGTTGAAGATGATGTAGCTGTTGGAAACAAGGACAGTCCTGCAAATGAAACTGAAGAAAAAGAGCCTGAAGATAAGGTGAATGTCAAGTCTGTTTAAAGCTTTTACTTAAAAGTGTTGCCGTATGCTCTGATTTTTCTGTGTTTTGACAATCAAAGTACCTACAAAAATGTGTGTTCCATCTTTGATTTTCTGCTGATTGCATCTCACCAGTTTGATTGAACTTTTTTTCTTATTTGTTAGTTTTATTATTATTATTTTTGTTTGTGATGTTTTTCTGTAATTACTAATCTTATGCTCATCCACTTTTAAGATACTATCTTTTCCTTAATTATGATAATGTTTTTTCTGATATTGGCTAGCCTTTTGTAAGTGTTTTAAAGTTCTCATGTGTATTTTTTACAAATTAATAAGTACAGTGCATGGATTTGGTATCTCTGAATGCTAACTAGGGGGATGTGGTTATTCTGTAGCAGCTTTATCCCCTACATCCCCAATTCTTCCATCTCCTTGGGGTCCAAAAGAACTTGGATCTAAAAGGAGATGCAGAGTTGATATCATTTGTTTAAATTGTCAACAATTCATGTTATCACATAGGCTCATTCATTACAAACTATAAATTTGTTGGTATATATACTCCCTTGACTTTCTTGTTGGTGGTTACCACTTGTAGTTTACTTGTTGATTGTACCCCTTGCTCTAGAGAATCTAAATCATGGTTAATTACATACCTTATGATTTTACTGTTTTGCCTTTCAAATTTATTGATCAGTGGGCTGTTATGTTCATTTGTTAGGAGATGACTCTGGAGGAATATGAGAAAGTCCTAGAAGAGAGAAGGAAGGCCTTCCAAGCACTCAAGACTGAAGAGAGAAAGGTAGACACTAAAGAGTTTGAATCCATGCAGGCCTTATCAAGCAAGAAAGACAATCATGACATATTTATTAAACTGGTGAGTACAATTTTGACCATCATCTGCCCTTGTAACTATCCGATTTTCATAATGTGTTGGTAATACCTGCTAATATGTTTCAACACATTCATATGCTTTCCAGGGATCTGATAAAGATAAGCGAAAAGAGGCTTATGAGAAGGAAGAGAAATCCAAGAAGGTTTGATCCATGATACTTTGAATTCAAAGCTCAAAGATAGTCATTTTCTTCTGCTCATTTATTAAAAGTTAACTCACTTGTTATTGTGAAAGATTATAAGCAAGTATCATACACTACTTGTGGGTTGTAAATATTTCTGAAATAAAAAATATTTAGATGTTCACAAAATATTTTAAAAAAAATTATTTTAAATTCAAATATAGTCAAATGTTTTAAAAAAATGATTTTGTACATTTTTAAAAGTTATCTTGATCAATGGAATAATATTTTAATGACTATTAGTAAATATCTTATTATATTTAATTATGATTGATGAAATTTATGTATTAATTAAAATTAAATTAATTAAGGTAATCAAATCTAATATGTGGCTAACTAGCTTTAAGGAATGTGGTCTTAAATTTATAATATAGGAGTTAGTTAATTACTTCTACTCCTTATAGCCTAACTTCTATTTTTATCATTTTTTTAGCCTAGGCTTCTTGAGATAACATGAAGCTTTATCCCTACTTGATTTTTATGATTTTAATTTGTATTATTATTGTTATGACTTGTGGCATTTAGTCATTTTTTGACAATGAAGAGGTTCTAATGCTAATTATACAACTAAGTATTTCTGTTTATTTCATTAAACTCACCTATGGGTTGTTTTTGACTCAAGTACATTACGATTTCAAGATTTTTCTATAAACGCAAATTCTTTTAGGGTTCTTTAGTTACAGATGCATACACACTTGTGTGCATCTTTGTGCATGCATGCTTGTGTGTGCAGGTGCTGGTGCACGTTTTATTTCTTTATATTTTTGGCTCTCAGGAGTTAGATCTTAGTCTCACTTTTCTGGTTTTCTATTCAGTCATGTGAATATATAGTGTGGATTTATACTAATATCTATATTGGACATCTTAGTCGTTCTGGTACTTTTGAAGCTTTAAATATTAAACACCCACACTGTTACAAAGAATAGTCAACCTAAGTCATTTGATAGACTAGAAATAGGTAAGCTGAAATGTTCTCTAATGGTTAAAATTGTTTCACAATGTGATATTAATTTATGATGATATTATTTGAAATTTGTCATTAATTTGTAGCAGCCAATCATTTACTATAAAGTAAGTTTGGTTTCCTTCCAGTTATGATAAATGAACTGAGAAAAGGAGTTTTGGTTTTCGTTTTTATATTGAGAAGGAATTCTATTTTTATTTTCATTTACATTTTGCTACCTATGGAATTTTATGTCATCTATTTCCAATTCATTATCTGTATGTACTAGGTGAATTTAAGATAGGAACAAGTTGTGATTACCATGCTTTGAACTGAAGACTTCAGACATATGCTGCTTGTGTCTGTATGCCCTGCCTCTATTGTTTATTATTCATTTCTCCACAAAATTTAGTTGCTCCCGTTGTATCAAATGTTAAGCTTGGCTGTTTGAGACGGGCAATATATTTTCCTTTTCTAGAATATAGCGGGTTAGAAGCTCATTTTAAACATTAAATTGTTGATTTTCACGGTCTTTTAGTTTGCTTTTGAACCTGTCCATTTTCTTTGATTTTGCTGACTAATTGTTTATTGGATTTCATATTCATAGTCTGTCAGTATTACTGAGTTTCTGAAGCCTGCTGAAGGGGAAACATACTACACAGGTGGGCGTGGCAGGGGACGTGGCCGTGGATCCAGCGGTTACCGTGGAAGTGTCACCACCAATGCACCTGCTCCGTCCATTGAAGATCCTGGACATTTCCCAACCTTGGGTGCCAAGTGAGGTTTCCCAGAACCCTTTTGACATATCCCTGTCCTATTTTCAATTTTGGGTTCTCTTATTTGAACTTAAGCAGGAAAAGAACTTTGGTAATTGGATTTCCTGAATTAGAAGGGTCATTTTATTTTATGCCTTAAAATGTAAATTTAGGTTGTTTTTCATACGGTCCTGTATCCCTTGTAGCCTTTCCCTCTTATGCTTTGCTTTTACTGCGTTTGACATTTTGGGGGTATAAGGTGGCGGGTAAGACATAAAATGTTGAGTTTCCTTTTCTTCATAGATAGACATCTCAGTTTTGCTTCAATTTTTGGTTTCTCATCCTTAATTCTAGTCAAGATTAAGTTAAAAAAATATAAGTGGAAGGTATCCTTGTTTCGCCTTTTATGGCTTTAAAATAGGCTGGACCTAGCCATTGTTGGTGGAGACATGGTGCGGCCACCTAGTGCAAGTTCTTGCTTTGCACTACCTAAATGTTGGGTGGTTAGCGTTTGACGCGTGTAGTACAGAATGGAACACTGTCCTATCGGGGTTGGTTCCCACCCGTTCAGTGGAACAAAAATGTCTTCATGCAACCTCCTTTTGTGCAGACTTTTTAAAATACACTAAACATAACCCTACCCAATGTTTTTATTGCGCACTAAAACTTGTCAACTTAAGTATTTTTAGTTAATTTAATCTATATCTGTCAACATATAAATGTAGTTAGTTTTCAAGTAACATTTAAGATATAAAAATATTAATTTGGTCTTAATGTAAAAAAAATTGAAAAATATTTTACCACCAGTGTGTGGAAGCAAATGAAACAGTAAAGTAAAATTAATGAAGTTGATTGAAAACAATGTAGAGTGCAAAACTTTTGAAGGATATAAACTTTTAAGACCCACTAGCAAATGATTTTTAAAACGAAATAGATTGCAAAATAGTTTACTTGACTAATGTTTTTTGGCATTCAAATTAATATTATGTTTTTACATGGTCTTCGCATCACACTACGTCACAACATGCACTTGTTGAAGAACATCACTTAGTTGTGCAAATGGCACCATTTCAGTGTTCTGTCTTGCAAGTACCGTAACACTTGTTGCACCTACAGAAAAATTTGACTGCAAAGCCCTGTCCTAAATTTTTGATTGTTAGCGTTTGACACGTGTATAGCACATATTTGAACATATTGTCCAAGTTGGCGTTCTTTGATTTCACCCTTTCAGTGCAAACCAGACTGTTACTTTGTAACTGTATGTGCTGATCTTTTTAAAATGAACTAAACCCAAGAACAGTTTTATCGCATCCTGAAACTGTATCAAACACTTCCCTGCATTATTTAGCATTATAATTTAGTTGTAATCTAGTTGGCTGCATTGCATAGGTAATGTAAACTAAATTAAGGTAGGTTTTTTAGTTAATTATTTTTTAATTATAACTGATTGTTTTTAACATTAAATTATCTTTTTTAAATATAAAAATCTTGTTTTTGTCTAATGTAAATTTTTGATTGAAGTTTTTAATTATAATGTTAATCTTATTTTACTACTGATGTGCGGAAGCGGATGAAACAGCGAATGAACGAAGTTTCTTAAACAAAATATATTGCAAAACTTTGAAAAGGATAAAAGTTTGGTTTTGTAACTCAAGGCACACTAGCAAAAGTTTCCTTAAATAAAATAGATTGCAAAATAGCTTACATTTATTGCATTCAAATTATTATTCGTATATTTTCACATGATGTTGGCCAGGTTGTGAATTTCGAGTCTACATAAACTCGAGATTTTGTAAACTTAAGAGTTTAAATTTTATAAAAATAGTTTTAAAATTATTAATGACATGTATACATAACATAATAATGATTTAACATTTCAACTTTATAATAAACAAAGTAGCTAATAACCAATAAAGTGTGATAGTACATTAGTGCTAAATAAGATTAAAACATAAGTCATCAAATTATATATAAATTTATAAATACACAAGTTGATAATGTGAAAGCATTTAAAAAGAACCAAACTTTTTTAAATTGTTAGTCTTAAATATAACAATGTCAATTGGGGGAGGGGGAGTGTCAAACAAATTTAAAGAGTTCATGTAGTTTTGCACAAATTTAAAGAGATCACTTGGTAAAGAGTTTGACAACGAGTTAATTCATTTTCTCTACTTGGAATCATAGATTGATTAGAGTTTAAAGGTTTAGTTGGTGGTCAAGGTATGATAAGATAAAAATTTAATCAATTTTTTGATGTATCAATAGGATATAATTTGTTTATTTTATTTCTTATCTTAGTGTAGTGTATTTCTTATCTTAAGGAAGGAATAAAGTTAATGATAAAATAGTTGCTATCTTTTTCTCCCTTTTTCTCATAGTCACCTTTGTCATCATGGATGCGTCACCATTATCACTATTATTGTCAATGTTGCCACCATTATTATTGTTACCTTTGCCATAACAACCACTACAATTAATATCATCATTCTCAATATTGTCATTATTACCATTTTGACCAACACTGTCGTTGTCATTACTGCCAATCACCATCACCATTATCAATGTTACTATCATTACTATTTTTGTCACTATAATTGTTACCACAATCTTGTCATTATTTTTATCTCCATTGTCATAATCATCTGTTAACTTTATTTATTCGGCAAGTGTACTAATTCAATTATAGTATAGTACTTTTTAAAGTACAAATGTCGTACCCACAAGGAATAGTTTCAATAAAAATTCTTATGTTGTAAATCTCTTTGAGTATAAATAAATGGATAAATATTTGGTTTAAATTGAGATTGAGTTTTCAAAATAACTTTATGACAAACATAATATGATTTAACAAAAACTTGATTTTTAAAATTTTAGTTATGGGATTTAGGATTGAATATATTTTATCTTACTCTTCTGTACTTTGTATTTCTAATCACATATAATTCTAACAATACTTATTTTTGATACCACATTCTAAATCATTCACAGTGTTTCCTCAAGCATGAAATTCTAGAGAAAGTTTGCTAAACACTAATCCCTTAGTTGCCTAGAAAACTAACTAGCTTTAAATCTAAATGCTTTTAGGTAATTGATATGTTGAAATCTATTCCTAGTGTTACAATATATCAAGTATTTTCATTCAGATCTAATTCTTACACATACTTTCCAGTCATATATAAGAATAAAAATAAGGAATCTATTGATTAGATATAAGCCAATAATAAGAATCAAACGGAAATACCATGAATAAGTAGAGAAAGAGAATTAATATATAACTATCACCAAAATACAATTGAGTTCGAATAGATTACATTCAATCCCTAAGGAAGAAGTTAGCCGCTCATGGTAGCCCTTGGCTGCTGCAAGATAGATGTGTTTCTCTCCAAAATACCCTAATTTCTTTTCCCTCCCTCCTTTTTAAATTTTATTCGTACTGACTTAAGTGACTTCTCGCTTGAGCGATATATTTTTGCTTAAGCGAAAATGTCCATAAAATTGAGAAAGGGTTATCTCGCTCAAGCGAGATATGTCTCGCTTAAGCGAGAGATGTCTCGCTCAAGCGAGATTCTTTGCTGACAAATACTTGCTTTTTGGATCATTTTCGCTCAAGCGAGATATTTTCGCTTGAGTGAGATTCCTTTTAACTTGGGCAAGAACAATTTCGCTTAGGCAAGCTCTGTTTGAGCTTCTCAGCATCAGAATCTTCTTTCTGTCTATCTTCTTGCTCCTCAGCTACCTAAAATTCATATAAAATTAGAATTAAATATCTCTATTTATTTTCCAAACTCAAAACATGTATTTGAATAAAAGTAGTCTTAAATTAGAAAGTAATTGCTAATTTCCACAACAGTAAAGCACAAAAGACATAAATTTTTTCACATAAATATATTAAATAGTGACACTTATCATCATTCTTACAATTGTTGTAATTGTCACTACGACCATTCTCACTATTGTAATTATCACTACCATTATTATTGTTATGACTGTCATTGTTATTCTACTATCACTATTGTCATCGTTGCTACATTACCATTACCACTTACCATTACATGGTCTTTATTATGGTGTACATTAAACATTAGATAACATTAAATATATCCTACACTTATTATATTATGCTTTTATCTTGCTTTTATATCTTATTTTATCATATATTGACTACAAAATAAGCCTTAAGAGTTAAGTTTTTACATATATGCAAAATTTACAATTTTTATTAAGCGTTTGTCAATTGGAAAAAAACTACATCATTTTATTTTCTTCCATCTTTTCTTAATCTTTTTAATGGTTAGTCAAAATTAAAATCTTTATATATTTCCTTTTCTTCATTAACAACGTTATTCCTACATTACATATTCTATACTTTTAGTTAAAAAAAAATTATACCTTCTTTATATTTTTAACATAGAAAAGAAATCATTGAACATAAATATTTTTTAAAAATATGGAAATAAAATTTTGGTACCATTTTTGAGCAATTCAATATACTAGATTAGTTTGAAAAACATTATACTTGATTCTTTCAACTTTCTAAAGTCACTTCTCTATATTACTATATGGCTTTTCCATTACACTATTTTATTTTTTAAGAATTAAGTGATTCAAGTTGAGTTGTTTCTAATCAATTTTTTTATCCAATTTAATTAAAATTATTGGATTGGATTTTTTTTTTTTTGCAACCTAAACTAAACCCTAACCCAAGTTAGGTTGGTTGGACAATTAGGTTGAGTTATTAAAAAAAATTTGTCAACTCTTCAACTCTTGAATTTATTTTTTGTTTTACAACTACTCTTTGGAATGAAATCTAAGAAAGAAAGTCAAACATAATCTTTTGTTGCAATCATATGATAAATCATAAAATATATAACATGTTTAAATAACAACTTATTTATAATCATAAATACAAACTTGTAACTTATTTAACAATTTATTGTATTAATAAAACATACTATTATATTATAGTTCATAATATTTGAGTCAATAATAATCATAAAAATATATAGAATTTATTAGGATTTTAAGTCAAAATCTTCTTTATCTTTATTGTGACTTGCGAAAATGAATGTGAGTTTGTGAGTGATATGAGAGTTTGTTTAAGTTTATTTTAAACCTTAAGAATTTTCTATATTAGTAGATAATAATATTTTTTTATTATATGTTTAATGTATATTTATATTATGTCATAATTAGTCAGGTCCAAAATTTTAAATTTGTGACTTAATTTATTTTTAATTAGGTTCACTTAAATAAAATTAATTCAATCCACAAAAATTGAGTTCCATTAGATTGAGTAGAATAAATTCGCAAATTAAAGGTAACTCATTTATATCTTTATTTATTTTTTATATATTTTGAAGCACTTTTCTCTCTCTTTTTTTTATTATTATCTCTTACGATAATTCTCCAAGTGTATATAGCAAGACCATTTCATTTTCTTCCACCTTTCCATAATTTTTTCTCTTCTAACCTCCCCCACTTCTGCCTCTTCACCTTTGAGCCTTTCCAAATTGTGCAAGGGAACAACAATTCTCTTTCACGGTGCCCAATTAGAGACTAAGAAAGACAGTGCATAGGTGGATGAATGACTTTGATTAGATTGCGGTGAAATGCTTTCTTCAAACTGTGATTCGACGAAACGCTGTATTGTGGATACAGCTACCAAAGGCCATATAAATAAATGGCCATGGCTAATTGGTTTAACTTACAATTAAAAAAGAAAGAGAAAACCAGCTAACAGCTTGGCTTGTTCTTAAAGGGTGACCGAATAATAAACTTGGTCCGTTCATGATCTCGTATACTTGCTCGATTAATGTTAATTAATCAGGTCATTCAACTTATTTTTAGTATGGATGATAAAATAGAGTTTAATGAATATACATTCACAGCTGTTAATCAATTAGAATTTAATTTTAAATTTATCAATTAAGTTTTTAAAAAATTGAACTTTTTTAATTTTAATTTTATAAAATTTATTTTTTTATTTTAATCTTTTTATTTTTTTTTAACTTTTATTATAAAATAATAATATTAAATCGGTCATAAAAATTCTAACAAGACAATCACATTCGCATAATTATTT
>JAMLFT010008730.1:0-13417 GCA_026544285.1 Pachyrhizus erosus | reverse complement strand
TAAAATAGTAAATATAAAATAAAAAAATAGAAAAGAAAAATAAAAAGAAAGAAAAGAGAAGAAGAAGCAAGAAAAAGCAGAGCCAGGGGTTGAACCTCACTCTTTAGAGGAGAGAAAAGAGCAAGGAGCAATTGCCAATTGGGCTACCTGTTTTCGGGTGAGAGATTAGGTGCCTAATTAAATTATAAGGCAAAAACACAAGATGAATAAAAGAAATAAAAGCGGAATGCAAAAACGGGGTAGGGTGGATTCAAAGACAATGACATGAGGGTCGAAGAGAGTTTGAGAATTCAGGGATTGTCATTTGATTGCTAGGCCCATCGCTATTACTTTTACAGATTAAATTCTATTTAGCCCTTCCCAAAAATGATTAACTGCCATGGAAGCAGCTAAGTCACCTTTAACCTCGAGCCACTTTCTTTTTCTCTACAAATTCGAGCCATCCATACCCTACTGAGCCACCTAGCTACCACCATCTAGTCTAGGAAGACTTTGAAGTGAAGCAAGGAGGGCCACATAGGTCTATAAAAAGGGAAGATGAACACGAATGAGGGAAGAGCTCAAAGAACTTTGATTTCAAAATTCTCTCTCATTTCTCCCTCTCATTGCCTCAAATTTGTCCCATTAGCATCGAAATCACCAAGTGAACATTTATTTTAAAGAAATTTGAAGAATAATGCAAGGAATCGCGTGTTTGCAGAGGTTGTAGAGCTTCGCTATTGAAGAACCAAGAAAGTTTCAATCAAGGTAGGAGGAGTTGTCTTTTCTCAAAATTTTGATTGTAGTAATGTTCTATATTATCCCAATTTGGATTTTTCACAGTTTGACATTTCAACTCGTGTTAATTCTCCTTAATCAAATTGGAGTTCATCTAATTCGAACTCTATTAAAAGTCAAACTCGTTTTTGTCATAATTGAGCTCATTTCGAGCTACTAAGGGTTAAAAATGAATGAGAATAGGATATTAAAGGATTTTGGATGAATTAATTACTAGAAACATCAAAGAAATTACAGATCAAAAATTTGAATTTTTGGTTTTGAACTAGAGTCTAGAGGTTGAAGACGAAGGGCAAATTACCATTTTACCCTTTAATTTAGAAAATTACCAAAATACCATTTTCTATTTTTTTTTTAAATTTCTCTGCCTATTTTAATTTATTTAAGCTTTGAAAAATACACTAGGAATCAGTATTACCTTTGTGTTAAAGCATGGAAGTGATTTTCTTAGAAAATTTGATTAAAATTAAAATATTTTTCTAAAATTCCAAAATTACCCCTAAGTGGGAAAAATTGAAATTTTAAGTCTGTTTGACCAAAAAATTGGAAGGAAACTATTAGGATCTACTCAGGAATAAATCTAGGATATTTTTTATCTCTTTAGAAATTCAAAAATCCTTTAAAATAATTTATTATTTTCAGAATGACCAAAATACCCCTAAGGTAGAAAAAGTGAAGATTTTATCATTTTCAGGTCATTATAATTTCAGGAAAAAATTGTTTAAATTATTTTTATCACTAATATAATTTTTTCTAGAATTTGTGGGTTAAAAATATAAGGAAAATCTTTAAAAGGGAAAATATTTATAAAATGACTAAAATGCCCTTAGAAAAATTTATTTTTATTCAAGTTGGTTTTCTGAATTCAAAAAGAATATTTGTAAATTAATAGGAACCTATATATGATTCATTTTAGTAGAATTGTGAAAGGAAAGTCCTAGAAATAACATTTTTGTAGAAAATGACCAAATTACCCCCTATAGTAGAAAAATTAATTTTCCACTATTAAAATCTCCTAAACTCAAGAAAATCAATTTATAATATTAGGAAAACTATAAGATACTTTGAAGTTGAAAATAAGGATTAGAATTCCTAAAAAGTCATATTTTTGTAAAATGACCATTTAACCTCTGCCTTGTTATTTGACTATAATATGTTTGATTGATTACTATGATCATTGTTTATGCATTTAAATATGTTTGATTGATGATTAAATTGTGATTCCATACCTCCTCTATCAGTGGAAGATAAATATACTTGATGATTGTACATTAGTGACAAAAAACCCTAAATAACCTTAGGATAAATGATGAACTGATATATGCTTAGACAATAATGATACAATCTAGAGTGATTGTGATTAAAAGATGGATGTTGTCCATTAAAAACATTAATTTTACATCAGTACCAAAGTAAAATGAGATAGTAGAGTTGACAAAAGGAATAAGGAAGGGACATTGAATTCGAAAACTCAACAAGTGATAATCTAAGATGGAGGATGCAATGGTTGACCACAAAAGGTATCAGAGGAATGTACGCAGACTCTGGTGAGACCTTGGGGTAAATAAGATGTCGATTTGTGAACCCCTAGGAGTAAAGAAGGTGTCACCGACAAAGCAGAGCATTACCCATATTCGGTTGATAGTACCCTTGAGCAAGTACCAGGCAGGGGTATGTACTCCTGATTGTCAACCAAAGATTACAAATTAGATCATTAATGATACGCTCGTTTAAGTCCTTCCGAAGTTAGTAGTATTGGAGGTTACGCAGGACCCTAAAGTAATTTAGAATCCTAACTAGGCACGAACGGTGAGATAAGAGACTACGATAGATATACTACCCTCTATTGTATTGTGTGTACAAGGATTGATGACTTACTCTTACACCCCCTACTTTTTCAGACTAAAAGATAATAGATGAATTTTAGTCTCTATTTCATCTAACAATTCTGCCCTAGAAAGAAGATGGACTTACGACAGAATCCAGGGCGATGATACTTTTGTAGGATATGTCCGATTCACCTTCGGACCCACGAACATTGTAGTTCCTTGACAGTTCAATCATGTAGACTTGCTAGTAGTTTTATCTCAGACACTGCCACCCAGATTCCTTAATGTACTAGCTACTTGGAGACAACCATAAATCCCTCAACCACCACAGTCTTCAATGGGGTCAGCATAGGCTGGTAATATAAACTGAAAAGAGGATTCAACAGATAAGGAAGAGATGAGCAAATTAAGTTTCAAATTTTTTTATCTGCGCAATAACTCTTCAAACATTTCTTATTCAATAAAAGATAATAAAAAGAGGCGTTACACACATAATTACTATCTAAAAGACCTTTTACTTATTTTGATGCTATTTTTCTTATTCTAACAAAAAAATATTTTATTTATTTTTATTTTTATTAATGGTTATTTTAACAGGATGTTACAAATACACATTTATGAATTTGAGATTTTTGTGCAATTCTTATTTAATAAAAAAGAAATTGTTATATACTTATGCAAATGATTTTCTAAATGATGGATCTTTCTTTGAATCCATTTTCTGTATCGATTATCTAAATAGGAACAATTGAATATTTTTGAATACTTGAAATTTTTTATTTTAATTAATGAAATCCATATTTTGAATTAATTACGTAAAATGAAGTAAAATTTTGAGATGTCACATATTTCGTTATGGTAACAAGTTTCCCTAATGAAGGTAGGAATGCAAGGAGAATCATAATCTAGAATCAAAATCCTATTTGATAAATTTGCCATAAAGTAAGGAGCGTAAAACACTAAATCACAAGTATATATAGATATATGTACTAACTTTAATATTTATCTATTAAGATAAATTATGGAGCTTAAGTTTCAAAAAAGAAAGCAAGAAAAAGAGTATTTAATTTTCTTAAACTTTACTTCTTTTATAAATAGACATTCTAAACTTTAACCTTATCCAACTTGATCCTTAAACTTTATCTTATTTACAAATAAATACCATAAAATTTAATTTTATTCTAATTGATCCTTAAATTTTATTATTTTTACAAATAGACATCTTAAATTTAATTATATTTTAATTAATTCTTAGAATGTATCCTTTTAGTAAATAGTATTTTATATTAAATAAGGATTAAATTAATAACAAAGAAGAAATCTTAATCAATTATTAGTTTTCTTTTTATAAATAATTTTTTCAATCATTAAAGCATAATAAAATTTAGAATTAAAAATATCAAATAAAGACTTTATGTTTTTATTTTATTTTTTCTAAATTTATATTTTTTATATTTTATATATGAAGAAAATAATTATAAAAAATGAAGAAAGAAATAATGAGTGAATGATATTTTAAATAAGTACTTTAACTCTAACTTGATATAAATAACTATTTATATAAAAAGATAAATTTTAAGAATGAATTAAAATGTAATTAAATTTCAAATATCTAAATATAAAAAAAATAAAATTTAAGGATCAATCGATGGAAAAATTGAAGTTTATGGTTAAATATTTTTTTTTTCATAATAGTATTTTTAAAAAATATGCAAAAATTGTAAAGGATGGTGTATATCTAAAGAAGAGGTTGTAAAAAGCAATTCCCTACCATGAGATTAGTAATGGCCAAATTTTTTACATGGGCTTGAGAACATCTAGATCTATGATCCAAAGATGTTTCGTGAATTCAATACTAAACTAACTTAGCATCTAAATTAATATCTATGTCATAAAATATTATATGAAGATAACAACATTGAAGGGTTGAAAGAGAGCACTAAATGCTTAATAAAAAAAATCTAAAATTATTTTTCTTGCATACAAATTTTACAGTCGTTCCAACTACTGTGGTAAAGATAATTCTAAACCCTAAACAGTGTATATTGTTATGCAAGTCAATAATAATCATTACAGATGATCCACTTCAACATGATAGATCAGTGTATAGAGAAGTAGACAAACACTTTAAAGAATTCATAAAGAAGAAGCTAGACATATATAGACATATAGTGGGCACCATCTGTATCCTTTGAAAATCAACTTGTAGTACTAGATAAGTTGGGAATGAAAAATATCTATTTGTCAACTTGAAGGGGAGTCATAAGTACAAGCCAGGATATTTCCATTTATGCTAAATTAAATGCATTAATTACGAGAATAGGCTAGTTTTAAAATTGGGAGGGACTGGTCAATCCTACTAGTTTAATCGGATCAATGATCAGTTCGATCAATTTTTGGATAAGAATTACATCTGACTCATATGACTTGGCTTACAGCTGCAAAAATCAGTGAATCAACCTATTTAATAGCGTCACAAACTATTTAATATGCTATCATGCATTGTTTAATGGGGTATGCACTATTAAAATTCAGGAAGGTTTCAATCTTGTACAGGAAAGGTTCAAATCCATGTCTTTTCAATAGCATAAAATGACTTTAGCCACTATGCCAGATAATTTATTTGTATGAATGTATGAAAAAATTTATTTATATACAATCAGCATCTTATAAATTTTAAGATGATCAATTACTAATATATTGATAGAGTTAATAATTGGTCCAAATTTTAAAACACTTAAACATATAAATTAGTTGTGTATGTAATAGTTTAGGAATTTCCTTTATTAGACTTATTGTATTTTATTTAGTGCTATCGTTTTTCTAATGAAATCATAAAAAAATAGTTTCTGATACAAAGTATAATATAATTTTGAATTTAATACAAAATATCTTTTGTTATCAAAAATATAATATCAAGCTGTGAAAACTAAATTCAAATGTTTTGTTTTTGTTGAAAAGGTATTTTTTTTTACAGTAACAACTTTGAATGCAATTTTCCAGAAATGGAGAATATCTGCACCACCTCAAGGGAATATAAGCGGTGAACCATGTAGTGGAGTGGCCATTGACACTACTTCATTGGATGATGACCAATTTGGCATTATTATCAAGTGTGGTTTATGAAGTGGGATCTACTTGTCACATTACCCAATTGTACAAAGATAATCTTATTCATAAAATCATATATAGAATTAATTTCTAAATTCTTACTTTGAGATAAAAAAATAAAGAAAATGATTGACATTCATTTTCTTGCTTGCTTGTGGAATCCATTGAACAGGAAAGTTTTGCAATGGATGTTATTGGTGAGATCCCAAAAGAGCTCTGGACATTGACATACCTCTTCAACGTGTATGCCTACATATTATTGTGTGGTTGACAATATTACTTTGGTTATTTATTAATTTTGGTTTTAAATAAATTATGATCATATGCCAATTGCGAACTTCTTGTGACACAAATGATCAATTATTTACAATAATTAAAAAAGGTGTTTAACAACCTTTCTAAAATTTCTTGTAGGAATTTGAACCAAAATTACTTGACGGGTTTTACTTTCTTCTTCCATTGGCAATCTAAGTCGCATGCAATACCGGTAAGTCTAGTTTTCTTTCTTTGTTTCTTTTTATTTTGTTTTTTGAGAAAGTTTATTTATGTTTGTATGTGTTGCGTGTGAGACTGTTTTCTCATCTATGATCTATCATAATGGTTACTCTTACTATATCATTTGTTTCTTCAAACACAGATTCCTTTATATGATGTCTGATATATTTCTTTTCTTGATGTTAACTTTGAGTGGGGGTTTAACAGGGAACTCGTTGTCTAGAGGGCTTCCAAAGGAATTAGGAAATCTCATTGATTTAAGATCGCTGTAAGTTATCAAATTTTTTGTATTAAATTCACTGGTTAATTTTCTTCAAAATTCCTTGCAAAAAGAATTGTGTGAAATGAATGAACATTGTAAATTAGAATGTTAATCCATCTCTCTGGTTATGCATATTCTAATAATGTCCATCAAGTGAAGTGCCAGATTGCATATTCCTTTTGCAATTTTTGTCCTTTTTAATTTTAGGCTTCTTTATCATCCTTGATTGATGATGGCTTAAAAAAATGATTTTCTTTGTAAGACTTTTTTTTCTTTCCCATACAAAGAATAGAATTCAACATTCTAGCACCTTAATTATAAATTTAAGGAAAAGTCCTTTTTAACTTCAAAACTTTGGCAAATAGATTTTTTAACTTTCAATATCGATTATTGATTTTATTAGCATGAAAAGAATCTCAATAGCTTCTTTGTAATAATGCTAAGTGGCTAATGGCTTTTCAGATTTTCCTTTCTAGGTATGGAAGTTTCTTCCCTAAAATTTTAATTACTAAAATAATTTTAAAGTATAAATTTTTTATATAAAACTCAAGATTTTTGGAAAGGTATAATTTATTATAAACAAAAATCTACAAAACATAAAAAAAAAAAAAAGACAGTATAGTTAAATATTTTTTAAAACAACACTGGTCAAATATTATTCTTTTTTGGGATCTTCTTGATATTATTTTTAATCGGTTCTTTTTTCAGTGGGTTTCCAACACAATTATCTTTCTAGCTATATAAAATACACTTTCTAGTTCAATATGTGTCATTTTTGGCAAGTATTTTACTAAAACACTATTCTAGCCAAAAATTGACTTGAAACCAATAAAAAACTTCCAAAGAAATTGCCTTTGGTGTAAAACTAGACATTACCCAATAACTAGACCAAAAGTTTCACTAAGGTAAATATAACAAACATTTTTTAAATTTAATTATTTTTATATATTTTGAAAGACCTTGAAGTCTATTTTCTAGAACATTCTTCCAATATTAAAAAAAATCTACAAAATCAATAAAAATCATTAAAGGTGACATAGTGAACTTTCACTCACATTAATCATAGTTAAGTGTTTTCACTTTTTGGGGGTTTCCCAAAAGGTATCGATGTTGTACTTTTTGCACCTTGAAGCTAACACATACACCTTTTTGACAAGGTAAAAATCAAATCCTAACTCATTTTTCAATAATTCAATCTCTAAAGATCATTTTTCAATAACATGAGTCAACATTGTATGCATTCCCTCGAGATTATAAAAAATATTTAAAAACATTTGTGACTTTAAAATTTTTTATCAAAATACATAGTTGGGTAGATAATTGTGTCTAGTTTTTAGATATGAAAATAAATCGTAGTGAAGATGCGTCAATAAGTGTAGGTTCCAAAAACATCAAGTATTGCCAACCCAAAAACCAAAGTGAGAAGAGACATGTTGCATGCTTGATTCCACCTTCTTACTGAGCTTATTTTCCATAATCTCCAAATGATGAAATGTGCATTTTTTTGTTTATATTCATTGAAAACAAGTTTGAAAACAATTCAACAATTGGATTAAAAGATATGCCTAGAATTGTGACACATACACATGCAAGAAGCCATGTTCCAACCATAGTCTCCCTTTCTTTGGCCATAAATAAAATAGTAAATAATTTTAGAAAAATTTGAACAGAGTCTCTTTTGTTTGAGGATCAACCTCATGATTTGAAAAATCAAAAAGAAAAAAAAGGAGAAGAACATATGAAACCAATATAACCAACCAATAGATGCAATAATGAAGAATGGATGAAGAAGAAACATTTTTCCAAGGTATGCAAAGAAATTTTCATGGAGAAAATGGACATGCCAATCATAAAAATAGGTCTCCACCTTCCACTAACTTGAACTCACAACAAAAGCATCATCCTTACCAAGTGAAGTGGAAGAAAGATGAGAGATGAGTGGTGATTTTGGTCCATCAAGTAAGCTTGGTGCCTTAACTCTTGCTCTTGGTTTTAAGCTTCTTGTGTTTTGGAGAAAAAAAGAAATTGAATGCAAGAGCTCAAGTGTTTTGTGTGTGTCTATGGGTAGCTTAGGGAGCTCGTACATTCATTAAATAAAAATTAGAGAGTTGGTGGGGTTAGGTTTTGGGAGAAAAGAAAAATTAATGTGAAGTGATATTTATTTAAGTGATGAGATGTTTAAGCTGATGTCTTGTGATGTTTTGGTGAATGTGTGTCTAGTGATTGTGTAGTTTAGTGGTCAATAGGTTGCTACCATATGGCTCCTCCTTGTCGGACTCACTTAATCTAGAAGAATTTATTGAAAAAAGGGCAACAAGTCGTTTTTTAGTTGATTTTTGATGAATTTGTGGTCAATATGACTATCTATTTTTCTCTTCTATATTTTTTCTCTGAATGAAATTTAATTTTCATTTAATGAATTTTTACTAATGAAAATTGATGTGTAAAACTTTTATCAAGAAGAAAAATATTACCCAATTAAAAATTTGTCTTTCTCTAATGACCGAAACCCCATATATTTTATTTTATTTTTATTTTATTAAGGTTAATTAAAATATTTATTTGCAGAAATTAATTTGACAAATAAACTTAATTAGAAAAATATACGATAGACAAAAAAGAATAACACACAAGAATTTATTTTCCTGATCATACATGCATAATCAAATTTTTATCAATTAATTAAATTATTCACCATCAATATTTATCCTAAAAAATCATCATATAGAAATTTAGCTACTTAGAATTAATTTTCAGTAATAAATTTCAAAGAGTTACTTTCAAATAAATAAAAATAAATCAACTCAAGAAATTTAATAAATTAATAAATAAATACAACATAAATATATCTGTGTTTAAATTTTAGGGTGTTACAAACGACATATGTTTAATGGTAATTTTGATTATGATCAGTTAGATAACAATATACCAACAAGTAAAGTATAAACTAATGTACATCTAAATTTTGCTACATACTTGCAAATGAGAGCCTACATTCATGAATGACGAATTCATGGACAACTTCAAGTAGACTTGGTGGAACATATTTGGAAACATTTCGGACACAAGAATAATGTAAATTAATATTTTTTTTATGAAAATATGAATGTTATGTATTTCTCTCTAATTTAAGATTTAGAAATGAATAAAAACTTAAATTATTAATATTTTTTTTGTATATTTTTATTCATATTTATATAAATTAATGTTTAAACAATTATAATTCATATAAATAATTAATTTAATTTACATTAAAATAAAATTATTAAAAATGTAGGGTCCATTGTGGGACCTACTAAAAATAAGCTAAGAACCTAAAATGAGTTCTATCATTATAGTAAAACCTTATGCAAGTTCTTAAATTTTATGTGGCATGTGGAACCTAAAAAAAAGTAAGTTAAGAATCCAAATTGAAGAACAATGGATGGAGATGCTCTTAGGTATTAGGATATCCAGTGATTGTTTTTGTAATTAATTGTGACATTTTATTATTTTTAAAATAGGTATTTTTAAATTTTTAGAATTCTAACTTAGAGATAAATTAAATGCTAGAAAATAGCTGTAGTGAGGAATATAATTGGAGAAATTTATTTTGAATTTGTGATTTCCTATACATCTAATGGTAATTTTATTATGATTTGTGGAACTTATTTAATATTTATTAAAAACAGAAAGTTAAATGTCCAATTTTGGACAACCAGTATTAAGAAAATAGAAAATGGTGGTAAAAGAAATTTAATTGTACTTGGAAAATTTCATGAGACCCTAAGACATGAGGGATAACCTTTGTAAAAATTAGGACAATTGGACATGATTAGGCATTTTTAGTATTTTAAGAATTCAAAATACAAAAAATAAGGAGTAATTGAAATTAATTAGAAAATTATATTAATGATTAGAAATAAATTATGAATTTTTTTTACTAAGAATAATATTTGATGAGAAGATATATTATTTAGTTTCATGATAATTGAATATAGTTTGCTATTTTTTTATTTTCTAGACTTATTAAATTCTATTATATATGTATTAATGAGGATTAAAGATGTATAAATTCTTAATAATAATAATTTAATTTAAGAGTTTGTTTTGGATGGTTAAACCTTAAAGGATACATTGTATGATATTATGATAACATTATCAGATGGTTGACTTTGATTGTTGATTATTGACTTATATATGTTTAATGTTGACTTTTATTTGTTAAATCATTTGGACATTGGAGACTAAGAGGGGAAACCATCAAACAATGTGTGTTGGGTACTCGACTATAATGTGTGTGATATTGAATGTTTGATTTAGGGAGAAGGAGAGTTTTGAATTCTCGTTGAGTAAATGGACTCCTAAGGTGAGAGTGCATTTAGTAAAAAGGAGGGCGACCTCAAGTAATTTGATGTTCATTACGAAAGTAGTAAATTAACAATAAATTACATAGTGTGAATCTATTAGTGGAATAGAATAATTGTGAATATAATGAAAGAAAAATAGTACTTATGCGACATAATAACCCTTCAATGTGAGGTATCATTTGGGCATATGAGATTTGTAGTGACGCTCCACAATATGTTGTTGATGATGGGACCATAGTTGTGATTGTTGTCAAATTGTAAACCATTGAATGCGAAAGAAAGTTTGTAACCTTTATTGTATACTAAAGAGTATAGAAGTGTGTAAATGGTTGTCATTGTATAATAGGAGAATGGAAGGTCACAAACACTTATAATTGATAAAACTAAATGGAGGGTTTTAAGTTAAGGAGACAATTCTCAAAGCCTATAAGGATAACATGACAAACTGATACCTAATGGATGTAATCACAGGTTGAAGGACCTTAAGGATGGCCGTTGAGTTGCGAGGAGTTTCGTATAAAGTCAACTTGGCAATCCCGACCATTGACGAGATAATTCTTATTGGGTAAAATCCTACCTAAGTACCAAGGTAAGAGCAAACTCCAAATAAGTCATCCAACTTAAAATAAAGTAAGATGACTGAGTTTCGGGGGTTCTAGTGGTAGTATATTCGTATGAGTATAGGTGTAAACTAACCTTTTATTTTGGAACGTGTACGATTCATGAGAAAGTTGTCTTGGATGATAATGTTTGTGTTTGTGACCTAAGGGGTCTTGTTTGTTAGCCCGAGTGAGGTGAAAGACTCATGCATTTTATTTTATTTTTTTAGATGGAGAATAATATTTCGGTACGACAGACAACAAAGGAATATGTTGGCTACTACAAGTGCTAAAGACATGGATGAGATGTTTGGGCAAATGGAGATTCTATTAGGATATTTGACAAGTTTTTGTGGGAATATAGAAGTTAGGTTTCATCAAATCATTACTTTTGAGTGTTAGTATTTTATTATTTAAAAGAAGGTAGATTAAGTCTTTTATTTTATTATGTATTGCTTTATGAAAGGTAACTCAGATATATTGCATCTTTAATTTCAAGAATACTAATATGTATTTATATAACGATTCAATGATGGGAATGAGAATGTTGATGTGAGCCTTTATTATGTTTTCAATGATATTATTAAAAAGTAAATATTTTATTAATTAATTTGTTTGTTTAATAACATTATTTTCTTAATATTTGTTTATCATTATAGTCATGAATAATATGCAAATGAAACTCTTTTATGATTTAGAGATTTATCATGTTATAATGTTTTCATGTTACGAGGTTTTATTAAGCTTAACTGTATTATCATATACTTTTAAATTATTGATAAATTAATAAGGATAAATTTTTTTTGAAAACTTCAAGTAATATGATTTTATCTAAATACCAAAAGATGAAAATATTTCTTTATATAATTGAGGATTGTTTTAAATTATCAACTTTTAATTATTTCACAAATTTAAAAAAAAAAAATTATTATAATAATTAAGAGTTATAATAGTGATTTGCTTGTTTTTTATTGGTCAAACCTAGTCTTTTTTACTATGCACTGTAGGAATACGTGTATAAGAACATAAAAAAATAGAATGAAAATGATGGGAATTATTTCGTAAGGGAGAGCAAAAGCTTGATTTTTTTTTCTTTTTAATATATTTTTTGACATACTATGGAATTCAACTTTTATGTACTTGATGTTTGAACTTGACATGTATATAGTGGTTCAACTTTTATGTACTTAGTATATTTGAACTTGAGATACTATGTTATTTAGGCCAACTTTCATGTATTAGTTGATCTCACGGGTACTTAAGTTTGAGATGTTGAATTTAATTCTGTGTACTTGATTACTCATATTTTTTTTAATTTTACATAACATGCTCTTTAATTTAAAATTTTTAAAAAAAGTAATACTACAACATTATTTAAAAATAAGTTGACTTTAAATAATAATTGAGATGAGAAGTAAAATGAAAAACATAACATTGAATTGATAACAATTATTGGCAATTCTAAATCAATAGGGTTGGAATAAAATATTAATAATTTAAAATATTACGCAGGGGCACCTAAAGGCTAACAAAAACTGTAAGTTGAAAATTATTAAAGATTCCATTTGTAGCGTTTTAAAGTTGTCAGTAAATGCAAAATGCACACCAATAAAATATGTAATTAGTGGCGTTTCTAGCCCTCAGTAAATGTTGACGATTTACTTTTAAAGGCAATACTAGTGGTTTTAAATCAGTCGAAAGCTATTTCTGACGTAGGCAGTAGTAACAGCTATTCTACCTGTTAAGAAAAACATTTGTGGCAATTTTTAGCCTAAAAAATTACATTTTAAATTGCACAAATCACAATTTTTTATTTTAGTTTCATAGACTACATTTTATTAACAAACCCAAAAGAAATACTTCCAATAAAATATTTTTTGTTTCATAGAGTACATTTTATTAACACATTTTAATTAATTAAAAGCATATCTATGACATAGGATGATATAAATATTAAATATATTAATATTATAATAAAATTTTTAATATTTGATT
>JAMLFT010008729.1:0-13417 GCA_026544285.1 Pachyrhizus erosus | reverse complement strand
TACAGTAAGAAATTTGGTAAGAGTTTCTTGAAATTTGAACAATTTAGAAGAATTTGAGATGAAGGTGTGAAGAACAGGAAATTTTTAGATTTTTATTTTGAGAAAAATATGATATTTTGGTCGGTATGTTTTGAACGGAAGAATATTTAAAATTTAATCAAAGTTTTGGTTTCTTTTATTTTAGATTATATGTATTTGGTATCAAATTTTTTGAGCAAAATTAAATATCTTTATTTTTAAAATTAAGAGAATTTGGTTTCTTGTCAATTCATTTACATAAGAATCTCATTATCTTTTTCTTAAAATCTTCACACATTAAATCGATAAATTTGTATTAAGTTTATTTTTTACTTCATAAAACTCAATAACAAAACATCGAATTTCACGGAAAAGAAAAATATCGAATATTTCTTTCTTTAAATCCTTGTCTTGCATCTTTAAAATATTTTAACTGCAAAAGATGTTAAATTATTTCATATCTTAATTTCATTTAACCCCCAAATATTTGGACAGAAAATGAAAAATGGATAGTTTTATATAAAAGAAGGCTGATGGAGATACCAAATTTATTTACTAGATTGATAGACTCAAAAAATTAGAGAGACCTAAATTGTATACAATTTTTTTTTGGGTGTTTAAAATTACATACAATTCAAACTAAAGGGATAAAATATATGCAATCAATTTAAGATTTAAAATAATTTAATCGATTCAACTTTTTATGATTTTGAGTAGAAAATAAAAATATTAAAAATTTAAATAGAAAGAAGGTTGACAAGAGTCATAATATAAATAATTGAAAAATGGGGAATTAAATTTACTCAAAAAATGATTGAGACTAAAATCATACGTTAATAATATTTAAAGAAACAATATTACAGTTAAGAATTTAAGATTCTAATAAACAAAAACATAAAATTCGTATTACCACTAAAACATTGAATCGAATTGAAAACAATTGTGAGACGTATAGGGGCTGGACCACTCCAAATACCTAATACATGGAAACAGTTCTTGTCTCTCTAGAAGGCGAAAAAGAAGAAACATGTGAATCAATTTCAACACTTTGGGACATAATTGAACTCAGAAATTTTCTAGTTCAAGGATTAGCGATATATGTGTATATTAAAAAAAGAAAGTAAAATCAAGTTTGTACACGGCGCCGGAATAGGGGCCAACCCTATCAATCAGATCTGTCCACATGAGTAGTAAGATGAGAGGGGTATGGCCATAATCATGCTAGTTTTTAATATTGTAGAATATATATATATTTGCAATAATAATATAAATTGTTTTTTGAAGATAAAAAAAAATATAAATTGTTAATATTAATCAATATTATTGTCAAACTTCTGCAATTAAAAATGTCAGCAAATAACCCACGACATGTTAAATGCCGTCGTAAGCGAACACTATTTCCGCGGGAAAAAAAAAAAAATCCTTAAATTTGTTTAGTCATAATTGAACGCTAGTTGTATTTTTGCGTGGTCAAGGAATCAGTACGGAGAAGGAGAAAAACGTGTCATATCATTTTTTGTTATATCTCACGTATTATTTTAGAAACACTTAAATATCTTTATATATATATAAATCTTTTTGTCCATAAACATGATATATTTTGCTTCTAGTTTGTTGTTAGGATAAGTTGGGAGTTGTTTGATAGAACTTACATCAATAATTCGTTTGGCAGTCATGTAAGCAAAATATTTGACATGTTAGTTTATACAATGTTTGTTTTAGTACTTAACTCACTCTTAATTCTTCCTTTTTCTCTTTTACTTTTTTTAGTCCTCTTAAATATATTTCGATTTTATTTAAATTCTTATCTTATTCTCCTCTTACAAGCATGACATATGTTACGAGTTTTCTTTTCTCATGAAAAACACACTTAATAGATCATTTTGTTTAAAATTATTTTTTTAAAAAAATAAATTTTTTATAAAACAAGTAGTTTTTTTAAATTATTTATATATTTTTCTAAACTATTTGTTTTTAATAAAACACCATTTTTATTTTTTTTAAATATTATCTTTTTAAAAAATAAATCTTATCTATTTTTTTAAAACACCTTTTTAAAATCACTCATTTTACATTTGACTTAAGTGTGTTTTTGATCATTTAAGTATTAAAATTATGTGATTTTATTTTTTCAAATTTCAATTATGTCAACTAAGTCTCTTAGTTATCACATATGTGTGACTTTGGTCTTCAAATTTTAGTTGTGCTAATTAAGTCTTTAGATATCATAATTGTGCAATTTTAGTTTCTTAAATTTCATAATTATATGATTATAACTAATTGCTTAATGATAAAATCATATAATTACAATATTTGAAAGACTGAAATTATACAATTATGATATCTAAGAGATCAGTCAACACAATGGACTAAAATTACATATTTGTAATGCTTAAAAGATTCTTTAGCACACTTAAAATTACACACGTATGACTAAAATTTAACACCTATTTGATTGAATGTTAACATAATAGAATCCATATGATTATGTTTGGTGTACATGCTAATCAATGTTGTGCCCACCATGACATCATTCTTGTCTAAGCCCAATTTGTAAGTGTGTGCATTATGATAGTTCACCCATTCAAAAAAGATACTATTGTGAAAGTGATAATGAATGCAAATAGAGGAGTTTGATTAGTGATGTGATTAGGCCAACTTCTCACATTCACACAAAGTCAAAAACACCTTCAATCAAGCTTTCACTTTGGTAAAGATGTGTTATGAAAGATGTTCATGCCATAGTAATTTTGTCTTAGGATTAGTAGGAGAAAAGGTAAATTGAGTTTGATTTGGAAGTGAAATAGGTGAACCTAGTTTTGGAGGTTGAGTAAGTTAAGTATTGAGTAGTCATACATGCAAGAAGGTAGAAAGGAAGAGAATAAGAAGAAGAGGTTGCTAGAAAGTTGAAAGGAAAAAGGTTAGAAAATCAAGAACTAAAATAAAAATTGAGTATTTTTAGATAAATTAAAACTAAAATTATGTAAGTGATAAGAGAGATTAAAGTTAAAATATGTATTTAAAGAAAGACTACAATAAAAATATGTATAATGATGTGTCATGAGATAGTTAGTAATCAAGTGGTATGATGTAACTACCATACAAGTTACTTACATAAAATTTTGTTAGAGACCTCACTAATTAAGAGACTAATCCTTATTATAAAGATCAAATGCATAATATGAAATGTTATGTAGACAAAACGATTAAAAACCTTTTTTTTTTATAAGGAACGAAATTATTTAATTTTTTTTATTAAATGGATAAAAAGATATTTAAATCTTAGAAAATATCAAATCACTTGATAAAAAAAATAAAGAAATTGATGGTATAGAAATATTCTTTTTAATTAATATAAATAATAGTATAAAATGACATAAATAATAACATTATTTATATATTATCATTATATTTTTTACTAAATTATTCTCATCTCTTTAAAGAGATGTGAATATTATGTTGTATTTTTCTTTTATATTAAAATAAAATACTCTTCTCTCTTGATAGATTTGAGTATATGACATTTTATTTTTTAAATTTTCATTAAAGTCATTATTTTTTATTAAAAAAGTTATTACCAAATTATATATTATTTATATTACTATTCCTTAAAAGATACAAATATTACATTATCTTCCTCTCTTGTGTTAAAATATTCACTTCTTTCTTTTGATAGATATAAATATAATATACTTTATTTTTATTTTTTTCTAAAAATAATTTTATAATTAAAATATCTCTTACACTCTCCTACTTTGAGAGATTTAAATATTATATTTTTTATTTTCTTATTTTAAAATATAAAATTTTCTCTTTTAATAGATGAAAATACACCACAATTTTCACCACTTTCATTGTTCTATAAAAATACAATCATTTCTATTAAAGAATAATTTTTTGATCAAACACTATTTGTTAATATATTTATGCATTTTTTTTACAAAAATATATGTCACAAAGTTATTTAATCATTATAATATATCTTTAGTTATAAATCCTTTCTTTATTGAACGCTATTTTTAGCCTTTATATATATATATATTACTAACAATAAATCTCGTTAAACATTTTGTAACTTCTAAAGTGTTTACTTTGCATCTAATCTTTACAAAGAGAAACAATGTTAATGTGTATATAGGAAGCACTGTTAGTACATTGAGTGAAGGAAGCATAAATTGGTAAATTAAAAATATTTTAGAATAACCTTAATGAAAAAATCTATTTTAAAAAGTTTTATAGAATATTTTTTAACAATGTTAAACTAAATGGACTAAAATATATATTTCAACCACAAGAATAGAATAATATAATATTTATGTCTCTTAATAGAAGAGAGTGTAATTTAATTTAAGTATTTAAATTGATTAAATTATTTATTTTAACATAATACAGTATAATAGTCTCATTTCTCAGGAGAGATGAGTGTATTTACTCTATTTTTATATCTTAAAAATAGAAAAGAAAAAAAAATTTGAGTTTCCTTTTTCCATGTTTTTCATAATGGGAATATAAAATATTTTATGATGAATTCTTTTGACATAAGAATAAAAACTCAATAAATCCTGATGAATTGTTTACAATGTGTAACTTGGACAAATCACACCTATTTAGCGGGTAGATCCTCTAACAATTCCTATTTTTTTTAAAGGGTGGCGTGCATAGTGACTCCTTCACATGTGAAGAGAGAGTGGTGTTAGTTATGATACTTTAGTTACGTACGATAACAATCCAGAATTTGTATCAAACTTAAGGGCCTACAACCCACAATATATTTTAGCCCTAAGGTTGCAATGTGATGAAGTGAGTTGGTTATAATGGACGATTAGTTTATGGATGCTGATTGGTCTATAAATGTGGATTAGCTTATGTTAGGCATTAATGGAAACTTTCATACTTGGCTGGTCATGTGTAGTTTAATTCTTAATCACACGATTCACAGTCTTTTCAGCACTAAGTCTAAAAGGTGTAGAAAATTGTTACTCTCAATTAAATGATTTTTAAACTCTCAAATGTAATCTATATTTCTTTTTGTTTATTTTATATATATAAATAGGGTATAAAAAAAATCTAATGTATATGAAACATTTTTGAAATAATAAAATGAACCAGAACCAATAAATTCACATTTGGTATATGTTATTTTAATTTCTTTTACGTCAACTTCACTGAGACCGGTCACCCCACCCCTCCCCTCCCCCACCTTGGCAAAAATACCCACTAAATTGTCTCATCTAATTTTTCTTTGCATTAACTTATCGAGCATTCTCACCTATTAAACCACCACGAATTCCACGTTTCATTCAAGTCCATGTCATCCTCCATCCCTATATGCCCCATCTCTCATTTCTACTTGCGCCCACCTCTCCCTTTCTTTATCTAACACACACGTACCCCAACTGTGACACCTTTGCTTCATAATACTTAGTCACGTATATGTATATATATATATATGTGCATCTATATCCATGATGAAGAGTACCTTGGAGAGCAAGCCTACAAACAAACTTGCAGCAAAAATGGTAAAAAACCATAGCCCACAAGATTGGCCTGAGCCAATAATCCGAGTTCAGTCCTTGTCCGAAAGTTGCACAGATTCAATCCCTGAGAGGTATATCAAACCCTTTAGTGACCGTCCATCTTCTGCAGCTGATGCTGTTGATGCCAACATCCCAATCATTGACCTTTCAGGTCTTTATGGTGACCCTGATGTCCGAGATTCTACACTCAAGCAAATCTCTGAGGCTTGTAATGAGTGGGGTTTCTTCCAAATCGTAAACCATGGGGTTAGTCCTCACTTGATGGATATGGCTAGGGAAACTTGGCGCCAGTTCTTTCACATGCCCTTGGAGGTGAAGCAACAATATGCAAACTCCCCAAAAACTTATGAAGGGTATGGTAGCAGGCTTGGAATTGAGAAAGGTGCCATTCTTGACTGGAGTGATTACTATTTTCTTCATTGCCTTCCCTTGTCACTGAAGGACTGCAACAAATGGCCCACTCAACCTCCCTCTTGCAGGTATATATATGTAATATAATAAATTGATCATAAATTTTTTATCAGAAAAAATTTAGATGCACTTTCATAGATTTTTTTAGTATTCTTCTTCGATTAGAATTGATTATTCACTTCAATAATTTGCGATGACATATAATAGAAACTTTTATTACGCATGAAATTGCATCTTTTGTCCCTTTTATTATTATGGATCCTTGCTAATTGCTATATATGTCTGTTGAGTTTTTTTCCCCCCAATGGAATTGTCTTTTGGTTAACATATATAACATGTCATGATCCAATTACCCTAAAAAATTAAACCATAATGATATATATGAATGATTTTGTATTATATGTCTAACATGTTCTATCACCCAAGAATCTTTGAACATAAAGCATGCATGAATAATGCATAAACTTGCTTTTCTATTGAGAGAATGAGAGTGACTAAGACTGAATTCTAGACAACAAATTGAATACAAGAGACTACAATACCATATATAACATAAATTAACTATTTAAAACGATTAAGTTATTAATTGTATTATATTCCTAGCTAAGGTAACAAGCTATTTATATATAAAAACTTGAATGCAGGGAAGTGTGTGATGAGTATGGGAGAGAGATGGTGAAGCTATGTGGGAGGTTGATGAAGGTTCTGTCCATAAACCTTGGATTGGAAGAGGATGTTCTTGGGAAAGCTTTTGGAGGAGAAGATATTGGAGCATGCATGAGGGTGAATTTTTACCCCAAGTGTCCAAGGCCAGAGTTGACACTGGGTTTGTCTTCGCACTCAGATCCAGGAGGCATGACACTTTTACTTTCAGATGATCAAGTCACTGGTCTTCAAGTCCGAAAAGGCGACAATTGGATTACGGTGAAGCCCGTTCGCCATGCTTTTATTGTCAATATTGGGGACCAAATTCAGGTGAATAGTCTTTCTATCTCTCTCTCAATATTTATCCTTATAGAGAATGTTTGGCTACGAATTCATGATACATGAATCTATCACATGGAGGGGACATTTCAAGTTGAGGCGTTGATGTTTTTCTTTTTTTTTTTTAGTTTTGTCCTTCGTCGGATTTTTGGATAGATGTGGCCTTTTCAATGTTTCTGCACACACATGATCTCATCATCTCACGTTTTATTTTATTTTATTTATTTATTTATTTTGAAAGAAGCAATATATTCTTAATTATATTGTTTTAGTTTACACATCTGACTTCAGAATTCTTTCAAGCCAACGATTACGTGTGATTTATTGTTTCGTTACTTTTTATTTTAATCATGTTATTCGTATGTTTTGTTGATAAGTAATCGAGAATTTAATTAGTCATTTTTAATTTTTAATTATATTTTTTTATTTACAATATTCAAATTCAAAATTTTATTTAAAATGATAAGTTTAGGACCATTCGAATAAATTACTTATTAATTTATTTGACTAATTTACATGAGTGTAGGTTTTTTTTAATAAAAACTAAATTATTAACATATATAATTATATTTTGAGATATATTAACCGTAAAATATGTTATACTTGTAATATGATGTAATGATGATATGGATATTGGTTTCTTATATTAATAAAATTATTTTGTTTGTATAACTGTTACTGGAAACTAATAATAAATGTTTTATTATAAATTAGTAGTAAATCAATTTTTATTAGTGATAGTTTAATAACAATAAGGATAAGGTCGTTCTTTTATTGGTGAACAAAATGATTTCATACCTTCAATTGTGTTTTTACCTTCTTATACAAGTTTGTGATCGAGAAATTCTATCCTCTTTAGTGGTCGTGATCAATCACACCCTCATCATATAAAGCTACGAACAATGATCTACCAATTGTATGCAATGTGACTAGTACATAATTGCATCTTTGACAACGTTCAAAAGACCAAACATTGCACCTAGTAAAATATTACTTCTATCATGACTATATAAGATGAAATATCTAAATTATGTTGACTACTAAAAAAAAAGGTTAGAGCACGCTCCAATAATTGAGACTTCAACTAAAAGAGTACTGTTTAGATACCTACAATCTATTCTTGTTTAGATTATAATAAAAAGAAATTCGAAAAGATAGTACATGGATGAACTATGTAGAAGTACAATAAATATAATGAGTACATGACGGTATTATGTCTATCGTGACTAAAGAGAATGACAAAATAGGCTTACCAACTACCGCACGAATTAATGATGTTTTTAAAAATTCAGTTAGTCACTGTACGAATGCTACTGATATTGCATTTATCATTCTATTTATGCACAAGGTAAAACCATGTATTATATACAGTACTATTCCCAAGAAGAAATTCATCTTATTAATTTTTTACGGATACTGCATTGGGTGCACATTTGCTTAAGTAATGCCGTGGTAAGACATTAACGTAGATCATTGCCTCCGATCGATTTAAGTTTGCATGACGATGTTACTTAATTGATGTTCAGTGTAAGACTTTAGTAGCTTATCAATGTGAAAATCATATTTATTTTATTTTGTGTTTCACAAGGTTCTAAGCAATGCAAAGTACAGGAGTGTAGATCACAGGGTAATAGTGAATTCAAATAAAGAGAGAGTTTCCCTTGCCTTCTTCTACAATCCCAAAAGTGACACACCCATAGAGCCAATAAAGGAGTTGGTAAAGCCAGAAAAACCTGCACTCTACAAGGCCATGACCTTTGATGAATACAGGCTCCTCATTAGATTGAGAGGACCATGCGGAAAATCTCATGTGGAATCGTTAAAATCTCCAAGATGATAGATATATCATTATCAACAAGGACATTGCTTGCATTGTATAATTAATCCAACCAATCTCTCGTTGATATTCAGATATTGTAAATCCTGTAGCTAGTTATGTACTTGTCTGAACAATTTGCCTATTCAAAGCGAGGGACGATGATTGGATAAAATAGATATGATTGATGTGAAAAAAACTGTTTATGTTAATGGATGAATTGGGGTGGCCTACAAAGATAATTCCTAATTGAGTAATTATTAGAGATTTGTGTCCCCACATTCCCAACCGATGACGGTGAGAAGTGCACCATAATTTTAGGGGCAATATTTGTATCTATGTGTACTGTGTTAATTGTATGATGCAACGCTTGACAATCCTGCTTCAAATTCAATGCACTAAATTAATTATTGAACTCTACTACTTCTTTTTATTTCCAAACTGTCTCTGGCATTACTTAGAAAATAGGAGAGCATTTTTTGTATTCTCATGGTATAGATTGTCGTATAAAGCAAAATTCTATATTTTATCACTATGGACTTACTTAAAGGTTAGAAAATTTCTTCTACTTAGGGATTTTGTATTGCTATGTAAACAATAAGGAAGAGTGGAGTACTTGAGTTATATATATATATATATATAGATATAGATAGTCTCTTTGAACTACTAACGTAGCTTATTAGTTCATGTGCACATGTGCGTGCAGACACCCAACTACAAATCTAGACATGTAGCCCACAAACATTTCCTTACACACCCACCCCACACACACGTTTTGCCAAAGAACAATCATGTAAGATAATAAAGTCAGTATTATTCTTTAATTTTGTTATTATTTGTATAGATTTTGTTTAACAAAATACAATTATTAGTATATATGTACTATAGGTTTATGTTAATTCTTGGTATGAATGCTTAAATTGACACAACTTATTATTAATTTAAATTCATAATATTTATAATAATATTTCAATTTTTTAAACAATTTTTTTTGTCAACAATGACAAATCTAATCAATATTTCTGAGAATATAACATTTTTTTTGTGTATCTAATTTTACATGTCACAATTTGATGCTCGCTTTCATGTATCCTTTCTTTACTAAAGTTATGCAAATTATTAAAAAAAATTACTTATTTAATTTTATAGTTGTACAAACTTTATCTTTTAATTTTTATAATTAAAAATTATTTTTTAATTCTTGTAAAATTATTATAAAAATTAAAAGATAAAATTTATATAAATATATAAATTAAATGAATAATTTTTTCTTAAAAAAATATTGTTCCTTTTTTAATAGGTCAAATGTCTAACTTCCTCCATTGCATTTGATACAAGATAATTTTTTTTAATTCTTTATTTACTTATGAGTTGAATATTAATTTGATTTTTAAAAAATAACGTCTTTTTTATTTTGGTTCTTAAATTTATTTTATTTTGATCTTTTAAAAATTGTTTGTTTGATTTTAATCTTTATTACCAAATAATAACATTAATGATGTCGTAACAATAACTTTAATATTTTAGTGACTAATCACATTGTTAAAGAGTCTAACATGACAGTTATATATAATTTTTTTTCAGTAAATTATGTTTTTAAATTCATATTTATTTAAAATGATTAATAACATTAAATTAATTAATAAGACATTTAAAAATACAATTTGACAATAAAATTACACATAATTTTTTTATTAGACTCTTAAATGATATGTCAAGTCACTAAGTTGTTAAAGTTAATATTTGTATTATCGTTTAAAAAAATAACAAAGATCAAAACTAAAATATTATTTAATATTAAAAATTAAAATAAAAAACATTATTTTTCAAAAATTAAATTTATATTTAAGTCTTTATCTATTGTGGTGGGGGGTTGCTGATTCTCAATGGATTGTAGATTGTATGACACAACGAGATTCTCTAGTTGATTGTCTTCCGCAAATAGGAAAAAATAATGTACATCAACGGATTCATGAATCAAGAAAAAATATTAAATAGTTCTGTACCATCGTATGGTCGCAATCAACTTCTACTTAACACGTAATTGAGTTATATTAATTTTTTTATAAAATAAAACTTTAATTATATATCATAAAGATTAATTATAATCATAAACAAATAATAATTTAAATCATATAATAATTTCTCATCAGAATATACTGGTTCCTCTTTAACTCTCCCTACCTTAGCCAGTAGCCAATGTTGAATCAAACTGTTCAACAATGTGGGTTATTGCTCCTAACTTAGTATTCACAAAAGTTGTTCCTAAATAAAAACCCATAAGCTTGCCTAATAAATTCTTGTCACCAGTGAGGTTTATCTAGCAACAAAACAAGTGCATCTGTTTTGAATATTCTAGGGCCCCATCGTGCTCAAAAGTCAGTATTGTCAACTATTTATTAAGGTTTTCATCATAAAATATATTTAATCAATTCAGTTTTTAATCACGTGCTTTAAACTGTATAGCAGCTAGTGACACTCTTTTGTCTAATATTTTCAAAAGGCCACTCATGTTGTCTCATAGTGGAAGTGAGTCACCCTAATCTGGAATTGTTCGTTTGGGATTACGTAAACATGATAGGGTCGTTTAATTGGTTTGAAACGTTTTCTCTTTAGTAAAACATTTAAAGAGGGAAAGATATGCCACAAACTTCCAAAGAAATTTATATTATAATTTACTAATGTGTATTTGATTTTTTTTAAAAAAATAAAGTTTAACGGACGTTTGTTTTAAATGGAAAAAAAAAAAAAAGAAAACATTCACGTTTTCTCTTTTATAACTCATGCAAGGACTAAACAAGTAACGAATACAATTTTATTTATGAAACATAACGTAAACAGAACCAACGTTATTAAATTGAAGCATTTTCATCCTATCAATTGAATCAATTGTCGTTGGCATGATTTGAAATCTTTGAATTTTGGGAATTGTGAATGGTAGTTTAATGTCGGCATCATGGCATAAAATTGAGGGACAAATCCATGGTTATCGAAGCCGTCGGTTATGTGTGGTAACCTTTCAATCGTCCTTTCAAGTAAGAAAAGTATTACAATCTTTGGATTCTGATCGCTCCCTACACAATTTTTTCCAGCTGTGTGAACTGGATCAAATGGAGACAAAGTACCTTCAACAAAAATCAAGACATGAAAGCGATACGTCGATTAACTATATTTGTCTATGATGTGGTTAAGTATTTCTATTTCTAGTAGAGGTGCAAGGTAGGTGCCTACGCGGAGTCTGAAAAGTTAGTGCCACTGCCATACATGAACAGCATATTTTACATATTTTTCGTCGCATTTCATTATATACTAATCTCAACGAAGAGAAAGAGATCATAACGCGAGTTTAAAATTTACTGTTGTTAAGTGTTATAATAGATTATTAAAAAAATAATGCTCATTGATTAAACGGTTTGTTCACTTGTCGTTGTCTAAAATTTAACCATTCAATCACATTCAAGAAGTCACAACATGTGAGTAATTAATAGGGAAGAGCTCTTTACATACCCCACGGGAAACATAGCACATGCACCTATTGAGTGGCCAACTTTTAATGGCTTATATTAGGAATTGTAACTATCGTATTGGACAAAATTAGCATGTGCTCCTAATTCAAATTACAATTAATGTGTTAACTTCTTGTTTGCCGGCTGAATTGTGTTAAAATAGCACTCAAGAAGTATAGATTTCAGTTTTCACAAACTTAAGACGCATTTAAATTTTTTCTTTTATAAAATTGATTGACAAAAGACTCACGTCTTTGACTTTGTTTTGATCATTTTTTCTACAAATACTCAGAAGAAAAAAGTAAAAAAAAAATTAAACTTCTATGTTGAAATCAATTTATGTACTTAATCTCTGAATAAACCTTTATATTTAATTTCTCTAAAAGTTAATGTGCATAAGTTGATTGTAATTTATAATTAAAGTTTACTTTTTTTTTTCTATAAGCACTTGTAACAAGTTTATCTAAGTATGATCTTAATTATCATATTAGTTTTAAAAATATAATTAGTTGTGTTGGTCTATTGATTAATTTTAGTTTATATGAATTAAAAGAAGTGATGATTTAGTAATTCAAGTGCTTAATTGGTTAATTTCAATATACATATTGCATGTATATATTCAATGTACATTAATTTGGACTCTTCGAATGTCATCTTTGATCATTGTAGGGTCTTTATACAAACCAGGAAATGGCATGGAATGTAGGTATCAGAAACAAAGTTGGTGGAATGTGATTCACATGTTGTGGTCCAGTTTGTTACTTATGTCTTAGGTCTGGGCATCTTTATAAGTCTTCAGTAGAGCATTTGGTCAGTGGCTTAATTAATAAGGATTGGGAAGTGAAAGTTGCTCATATGTGTAGGATTAGGGAGATTAATAATGTAGCAGATCATCTATCTGATTTAGCTCACTCACAGAACCTTGGCTTACATCTTTGTAGTTCACTTGTAGAGTGCCTTCAATTTTTGCTCAAAGATTTTTTAGGGTTGTTTATGCCCCGAAATATTTGTTTGTAGTTTTCCTTGGGACCATGCCCCTCCTTAATATAAATATACACACATATTTTATCAAGATAATATTTCATTTATTTCTTTTGTTCGCTTTTAAAGAGAAAATTTTAATTTATCTTTTTAATTAAAAGTTT
>JAMLFT010008728.1:0-13418 GCA_026544285.1 Pachyrhizus erosus | reverse complement strand
TTTTAAAATATAAAAATATAAATAATTTGAATTATTATTTAATTTTTACAAAATTTGATATAAACAATCAAATTAATATAAAATTATAATTTAATAGTTAAATCAATAAAAATTATATTTGATATAAAATTATTAAATAATATATAATTGTAAGAATTACACTTATATAATTTGATTTTTTCAATATTAATTGTTTTAAAAAATAAATTATGAAAATTTTGCATCGAATTAGGACGGAAGAAATGATAGAAACAAGTAACAATTAAAAGCGACTATCCTATTATCAACACCGATATCAGTACGGCGTCTCAAATAAAGGCCTTCATCAGAAATTCACTTTTAACCCAATAAATCAAGAAAGAGAGAAATATTGGAATCTCGTCTTTTCTCCTACTCTTAACGAAGGAAACAATAGTTTAGATTTGAACTATGATCTTCATGAAATCGCTTATCCAAATAGAATTATTGAGTTAGGCTGTTAAATGCTAATTTTAGTGGATTCCTTACCCTGAGTTCTTCAACATTATTTCATGTAATTCCTTTGTTTCCTTTGAGTTTTTCTGCCCCCCTTTGATTTAGCCAGTTGTTAAATATATCATACTAAATTAATAATATGTTTTTCTTTTCCCTTTGTTTTTTTTTTTCTTTCTCAATCATCTTTATAATTTTATTATCAATTTCAATTCTTTCTTTTCACTTTTTGTTTTTTAAAACCCATTCACCTTCCTTCCTTTGCAACTCACCTCTTTCCTCGCCTAACTCACTCCCTGAACCATCCTTATAATTTTATAGTTTATAATTTTTTTAATTTTAATCTTTTAAATATTACTTATTTTATTTTAATTCTTATTTTTTTTGTCAAACTGTATTTTTAATTTCTTCATTAATATGTTTAATTTCATTAATTATTTTAAATATATGAAGATTAAAAAACACAGTTTACTAACAAAAATTATATAACAATTCTGTTAGACACTCTAAAAAATATCATAAGTCACTAGACTATTAAAATTGTTGATATCATTAGTTAATATTATTACTTAAAAGTAAAAATTAAAATAAAAAATTTAAATTTTTAAAAGATTAAAACTAAAAATAAAATTTTAAAGGATTAAAATAAAATATATATTTTTTATAGAGGTTAAAAAGTTATTTAAATTTTAATTTTTATAGCATAACAATGATGAACAAAAGAGTTAGATGAGGAGGATATACGTGTACCTTATAAACGGTTAATATTATAACCTTAGAGTGGGTGCCAACATATAGGGAGAAAAAAATGAGTTACAGAGGAAAGGGATGAGTTTGGAAGGAAAGGGGTGAATAAGTTTTTGAAAAGAAATAAAATTGAAATTGACAATCAAATTATAAGGATATTTAAAAAAAAACACAGTGAAAATAAAAGGAAAAGAGAGGATATATTATTAATTTAGTAGGATATAATTAACCATTGTCTTAATTTATTATAAAAGAAAAACTAATTTTGATGTCATATTTTTTTAAATGGATACTATTGTAAACAAAATATTTTTAATTGTTTATTAAAACTAATCTCTTTCCAAAAATTTAAAAACACTTAAAGGTAAGTTACTTCTTTCCGATAAGATTTTTTTATACACAAGAGCCAATATCAAGCTCCCTAACCATTCAAAGGATTGGCACCTATGATCACTCAAACTAAGTGGTTGTTAGTTAATTCTAAACGTTAGATTTAGTTATAAATAATGTTAAAATTTATACATTATTTCAAAAAATTGAAACATTGTATTTCACACATTATTGGATTTGAATCTACATAAATAACTTAATAAAAAAAATTTAAATTGATTAGATATTATAGTAACTCATTCTAACTTAGAGCCTTTCCCACTGTAAGTTCTTAAAGGTAAGAACCGTACCAACTTGGTTCCCAGTTGGAAGATGACGACGTAAATGTCAGTGTGAAAACTGTTGTATATAAGAATAAATTTTTAATTATTAAAAAATAATTAAGAGGTGATTTATAAAACCCGTTTTTAAAAAAAATATAAAGACACGTGATAATTTATGAGACCCATTTTTAGTTTTTAAAGAGTTACATTATTGAAATGAAAAATTACTAAAATTCTTAAAACTGATGTGATTTGGTAACATCCATTTAAAAAAAGTTAAGAACCTGAAATAATTTTGGGGTTGAAGATGCTGTTATGCTATAAACACTCTTAGTTGTCGTTGTATTGGAGAAAAATTAAGTAATTTTAATTAAATTTGAGCAAGCTATTTCAAAATTAATATACCACCAGTGTAAAGTGTCAGAGTAGGTCCAAAAATGAATGCGTGAATATTAATATGACGTGCTTTTAAAAAATAAATAAAAGCGATTTATTTTAGGAAATAAAATATCTTTTTCATGTGGACCTGTGTTTTCGTCATGCTTCCACTTCAATTTTCATACAGGAATCAGAACTATATATGCATGAGATTGCTTAACACACATTCTCACATGTCACACAAAAATCTTCCAACTACAACATGAGTTTCTTTGCTTTCTAGTTACTTCCCAGTTTCTCATGCTTTGCTCGTTCACTGCCTCGGAAATTGTTACTTCTTTCCCTGCTGAAGTGCTTTCAGTTACAGTGTTAGCGTGCATGTCTTAACCAAATTTACCTTACCCTTTTCACTTCTTTATTTGTACATCACTTTAATGTAACTGCTATCTTTTTTTCTTGTGAAAAGAAAAAAGTATTTTTGATATTTGATTGAGGTACCGTTTCTCTTTCATTTAATGTCCAACCTGTCACAAGTGTTTTAAAACCATTCCCACCATGGTTTCAGTCATGGAATTTCGTTAATCTTGCCACATAATCCCATCTGCGTCTATCTTTTTCATATTTAACCGCTCTGTTTGTGTTCTGTCTCAAGCGTTTCTGAGTTGTAACTAATGCTGCTTGCAATGATGGGATTCCGTTAAATTGTTTGGATTGTTCTCCAAGGTTATACCTTTGGAACTTATTTTCAGTTTGAATGTGACAAGCGTAACATACTACCATTTAAGTGAAATGCTGCAGTTGGGGTTGTTCATGTTTGGTCTCGCAGAATGATGAATACACGGAAGGTTTCTAGCGAAAGAGATTTCGATCTTGGCTCTGTCATGGTTGAACTCTACTCTTCATTTTCAGCTTATGGAGAGTGTTTATTTTTCTGGCTTGGTAACTGAAAATATTCTCTGATAATCTAGAATTCCACTTGGATATGCTACCCGAGTGTTTTTAATTCATTTACTAACTTAACTCATTCTTTGGTCATTCATAACAATATAATCAAGCATTTTCATTGTTATTACAAATGTGAATTCATCATCTGGATTCGTTTATTCGTTTTCCGGCCTGATGTGGTACTACATCCAAAAGATGAACATACATTTTTTCTTTCTTTCCTATTTAGGAAGATTATGACATGTAGGTGTCGCTTCTCCCTGCTCAAAGTTTGATTATAGATACTTTTACTAAGCAACTTTAATCACTATTTTCCTCTGGAGTCCCTTGAAGTGATTCACCATCTTCCACTCATATCTTCTGCTTCATTTTCTACAAACCAAAAGTTAGACCATAAGACCAGTTTTCATCCCTTGATATTTTAATACCTTCATGGAAGAAACATTTGTTCCTTTAAGAGGGATCAAGAATGACCTCAAAGGAAGATTTGTGTGCTACAAACAAGATTGGACTAGTGGATTCCAGGCAGGCATCAGGTTTGTGTTATAAATTTGCAGATTCTGACATTTCATTCTGACTATGGATAATTTTTTTTTATAAATACTTATAGGAGATGAAAATTATACATAAACTAATTTTAATTTATGAAAGAATTATTTTATTTTACCTTCTTATTTTCTTCTCTTATGAGTGTTTATAGAAAAGTTTATTCAAATTTGGCCTAGCTGCCTCAAGTTTGGAACCAAAAGCTGCCCACTTCCAGAAAAATAACAATAATAATACATAACTATTGAAAGTTTTCCTCATGAAGCTGGAAAGAACAATTGCTCAAAATTTAATTTTGATGTTGTATGGCATAGGATCCTTGCCCCAACTACATATATATTTTTCGCTTCAGCAATTCCAGTTATCTCTTTTGGGGAGCAACTAGAAAGAAATACAGGTACAATACTTTTCTGGTTCAGTGTCCATTTTGGTATTTTGGTGGTTTTTGCTAAGAAATGCTTCATTGGTTATATTCTATAGATGGAACTCTAACTGCAGTGCAGACCCTTGCATCAACCGCACTCTGTGGCATTATCCATTCAATCTTAGGAGGGCAGCCCCTCCTCATACTAGGCGTAGCCGAGCCAACAGTTCTGATGTATACATTCCTGTATGACTTTGCAAAGGATAGAAAGGATTTGGGGCACAAACTATTCCTGCCTTGGACTGGATGGTATCTCTTGATTTCTTTGAGTGTTTATTTATTGAAAAGAAATTACTGCTAACTTGAAGAAAATTTCATCCACCTTTTGATTTTTAGGGTGTGTGTGTGGACTGCTGTGTTGCTCTTCTTGCTGGCCATTCTTGGTGCATGCTCCATAATCAACAGATTCACACGCCTTGCAGGTGAACTATTTGGTCTGCTAATTGCAATGCTTTTTATGCAGCAGGCTATAAGGGTGAGTAGGCACCAACCATGATCCTTTTTTCTTAAGTAATATGAAAATTGGATATTTGGATCACATATGGGTGTCCTTTATTTACAATTACCAAAACTAAAACTCCTGTTAAATAATGTCAGTAATCTCTTTCTTAAAGGGACTAGTGGAAGAGTTCGGTGTGGCCCAGTCCCAGAGAGAAGGTACCGATCAGATTGCACTCCAATCCTCTTGGCTGTTTGGCAATGGAATGTTTGCTTTGGTTTTGTCATTTGGCCTTCTGTTTACTGCACTTAGAAGCCGTAAGGCTAGATCCTGGCGATATGGGGCAGGTATTGGTTATACTTCTGAATCCTGAAGTAAAGTTTCAGTAATGAATTTGATGCATTATAAGATGTACTAAAGTTTGTTATGACTTAGATAAACCAGTTTTGTGTCATTAGGTGCCGGCTCTTCAGTCTATTTACATTAATTTAAAATTTCCATTCTGCTGATTAGTTTTTGCAAGAGAAGTCGTTTGTCTGATTGAGATTATCATTCTAAATTCTAATAAACATGATTATGTTATAGGATGGTTGCGGGGATTTGTAGCTGATTATGGAGTCCCACTAATGATTCTTGTGTGGACTGCCGTGTCTTATATACCAACCAATAAGGTTCCAAGGGATATCCCAAGGCGACTTTTCAGTCCAAATCCATGGTCTCCTGGTGCATACTCAAATTGGACTGTAATTAAGGTGTCTCTGATTATTTAATGTGGAAATCATTCTCACAGTAGATGATAGATAATGTCACTTTAGGGAAAGCCAGAATTGAAATTTTTTAACTAAGCACTAAAAATATAAAACAAATATATTTTCTTTTAATCATAAATCATCATGTCTGATAAGTTTGTTAACTTTTATAATTATTTTAGAAGTCATATTAGTGGTGATGTTTTTTGGTTGTCAATGTAAAAGTTTTACACTATTGTGCATGACCAATAAACTCAAGCCAAATTCTAGCTTTTTCCCCTGAAAAGCAGAATTTTTTTGCTCATTTTTCTTGTCTTTTGCAGGAAATGTTGAATGTGCCTGTCATCTATATTATTGGAGCATTTATACCGGCAACTATGATTGCCGTTCTTTACTACTTTGATCACAGTGTTGCATCACAACTTGCCCAGCAGAAGGAGTTCAATCTAAGAAAACCCTCATCTTATCATTATGACCTTCTCCTCTTGGGCTTCTTGGTATGTTATTTCTTTGAAATATTTTGGAAATTCATTTGCAATACCAGTGGATGCCAAGAGATAGCCTTGTGTATAGACATCTAGCAAATAATATTCTTTTAAAATCTTATTCGTGTTGTTTGCCAGACCATATTGTGTGGGCTGATTGGAATCCCTCCATCCAACGGTGTGATTCCTCAATCTCCAATGCATACTAAAAGCTTAGCCACTCTTAAACATCAGGTAATATAATTTTCTTACCTTAGATATTTCCATGGCTCAACTGTTAATCATGAATCCTTTTTCCTGCTAATCTATTTGTTTATTATGGTTGGTAAATAATTTCTTTTGGCAAAGTTATCAGAATCTAACCATCACCTTCATTCGTATTTTTGGTTTTATAACTGTCTTGGATCCTTATTTGATTATGCATGCCACTAATGAAAAGTAGCTATCAGTTTCATTCTGAAACTAAAGCTTTCTTACCTTTCATTATCTCCTCTTGTAATATTCCTTGTTGTCATCATTTCACTAGTTTTTTTATATGCAGACAAACTTGTATAGCTCAGTTTGCTAAGTTTTGCTTCTTTATAGCTAAGCTAGCTGACAATCATTGCTATGTGTTTTGTTTGAAATAGCTCTCGCGGAATAAGCTTGTATCTGCTGCACGAAAAAGCATGCAGAAAAATATGAACCTGAGTCAGTTATACCGAAGTATGCAAGAAGCATATGATCAAATGCAGACTCCATTAGCTCACCAAATACCACGTGCCTTGGTAAGTAAAGTCCTATGATTTCCAACTAATTGATCTCTCTCTCTTTTATCCAATAACATGGTTACCATAAAAAAAAATGTTGTTCTTTAAGCAGGGGCTAAAGGAGCTGAAGGAATCCACCATCCAACTGGCTTCAAGTCATGGATACATTGATTCCCCTGTTGATGAGGTTGTTTTTGATGTGGATAAGGATGTTGATGACCTTTTGCCAATTGAAGTTAAAGAACAGCGCCTCAGCAATCTGCTGCAGGCATTGATGGTTGCAGCTTGTGTTGCTGCTATGCCTCTCTTGAAGAAGATACCAACTTCAGTGCTTTGGGGTTACTTTGCTTTCATGGCAATTGAAAGCTTGCCCGGAAATCAATTTTGGGAGAGAATATTATATCTTTTCACTGCTCCAAGTCGAAGATACAAGTATATCTATGCTCATAGTCAATTTTATCATTTTCATGGTCCTAGGATTCATGGATTTAAATAGTGTAAAAAATTTCTTCCTGTATCAACTTGCTACTTTTAGTGCATAAGAAACCTGCATTCTTTGTCATTTTGTAGAATTCCACTATCTGCTTATTTATTTTTACTCAAATATTGATTGAAAGTTGAGGACCTGTTGGTATGTGCTTATTCCTAGACTTCTACAAGTTATAAACATGTTAAGATTAACATGTGTTTGCATGTTCATCTTTATCATTATCATTACATTTTATAATGTTGAAGATGATGATCCTTTTTTCTTTTTGTCTCTTTACTAGAGTGCTGGAGAAGCCTCATGCTGCCTTTATTGAGACTGTGCCCTTCAAAACGGTTGCCATGTTTACCTTATTCCAGACAGCTTACTTGCTTCTCTGCTTTGGTCTAACCTGGATACCAATTGCTGGGGTCCTTTTCCCATTGTTAATCATGCTTCTTATCCCAGTACGCCAATATTTCCTTCCCAAGTTTTTTAAAGGGGCCCATCTTCAAGAGTTGGATGCTGCAGCATACGAGGAAGCACCTGCAATTAGTTTCAACTTGTCATTTGAAGTAGGTAACCATTATCAAATTAGTATAAAAGGTCTTTCTTTTAATTCATTCCATTTACAAGTGAGAATGCACAAAACATGCTCCAATTTAATCCTTATCATTAGGTTTATGCATGGATTGATTTTCTTTTTTAAACACGGTCATTTTCTGACCTGCAATTGGCTTTATTGGGCTTTTGTTTGGTGCAACACAATCTCAGCTAGCTAAGACCACAAGAGATTCATATTCTACCTAGAATTATATTAAGTGTATCTGCCAAAGCCTTAGTTCACAGATTAATGTTTATAAACCTCACAGGATTCAGGTAGTCAGACAACAACAGTCAATATTAATAGCGGGGAAATTCTTGACGAAATTATTACAAAGAGTTGTGAAGAGATCTGCCTCAATAAAAAATCAAAGAGTTCAACTCCAACATTATGTGGAGACACTACACCTGCTTATGGAAATGTCTCAAAGGGTTCACAGCCCTCGAGTAACTCAATTGAGAGGGGAATGCAACCTAGGATCAATCATGATCATGAAGGAGATCAAGGTCAAGAAAAGTACTAGTCCATAGCATCATTTCTTGGACAAGATTCCAATGGTATACCTTCAAGCTAATATGGTACCCTTAAGTCTGATAAAAAATAGTTTTGAGTAGTACACTAGAGATCTCGAGCTTGATTTATATAAACAGAAGTCATCCTATAGATGTTTGTCTTTGACTTTTCTTCCTTTCAATATTTAACCATATTGACTACATTATACCTGAATACAAAGTGAGCAGAGGTATTTTCAAGTTGATGGATAAATGGTATTGAATCTAACTGTCTCTTAGGTTTATTTATGTGTAGTTTATATGTAAACCGCAAAAAAAAGCAATGAAGGTAACAAAGATTCTGATAAATATTTATGTTACTGTCTTTGGCTAAATAAAGCATTGCAATCTTCGATTCCTACATAATAAAAAATATAAAATAAAGCATTGCATGAATGTGTATTCAGTAGGCTGCGAATCATAAACCTTGCCATTCAGCTGATTCGTTGCCAAAATTCCTGCATATGTTCTGTAACATATGTAAAAGGTTTATGTAGTTTTAGTCCTTACACTTGACACCATTTTTCGTTTGTCCTTACATGAAAAACTCTATATTTTAGTCTTTATATTTGAAAAAAATTGCAAACTGGTCCCCTGTTTACTAAAGTTATGATGGGGTTATGTAGGGACCAAAATGTAGAGCCTTTTTACATGGAGGGACCAAAATAAAGTGTAACTCTTTTTTATGCAGGGATTAAAATTAAAATAAAAAACAATGTCAAGTCTAGAGACCAAATTCAGCACCGTTATAATTTCAATAAATGGCGGGACTTAATTTGTAAAATGTAGGGTATTTTCATATAGGGATTAAAATGAAAGAAAAAAGTGTAGAGATCAAATTTATAACTAAACCTATATAAATACAAAACCAAATTGCAGACAACATTTAAATTCTAAAGGGCTTCAAGAAATTTACTTATTTTTTTGTTTTCCCATTCGTCATTGTGGTGAAAAGGCTGATGTAGGGAATTGGTGGTGCATAATTTCAACCAAGCATTTATTCATTTTTTTTTCACTATAGCTTGCTTTAAAAAGAATTAGAGTGACTTTGATGTCTATATAGTATTTATGATAAAGCTTCTGAAGAAGTGCTGATTTCAATATAGTGTGACAATGATAGCATCCGCGAGAGCAAGACTATGATATGTTGAAAGTGCTTTCAGCTAGGCGTTTGCTTTTTCCTGGTTGGAAAACTTGTGTAGACAGCATTAGTTTCAAGTTTGTAATTCAAGTGAATCTCTGGTCCTACATCTGTCATCCAACTCATCCTCAAGTTAAGCCCTTCTCATAATAAGCACTAAGAAGTCCCTTCAAAGCTGTAGACAGACTTGCATCACGTTCTGCTTTTCAGAGATGGCTAGAGTACGTTAAACGAAGAGTTAATATACACACCTACTTTTGTTTGCATAGTTGGCCCGTATGGTTAGAAATATCAGCAAATAATCACGGATAACTGTATCTGCAGTTGTGTTATGGCCAGGTGAGGTTAATGAACTTAATGGCTAAATTAAAAGAGTAATGGGGTAGGTTCATTACAAATCTACTCGCCAATGAACTGGATTCTTTAGTATTAATATTATTATCTTTGGGTTAGTGGGTATCCCTTATGCAAGTGATTTTATCTCTCACTTTTCTTCCTATATTTTGATCATGTTGGACAGCAAGTGATTATCCTAAAAATAGATATTTCATGAATCAACTTTATGATCATTAGTTCATGACTACCGCACCGGAAGGTCGTTCTACTGTTATTACCTAATGTGAAATTTGAATATCTTCCACTGTGTAGGCCACCACATATTTACAAGCTTTACTAATCTCTGTATGATACGTAATTATATTTTTTTAATAGAATTTAATTACGTTTCACATGAAAGTTGGTTATAATCATGAACATTGATGGTCCCAAATCATACAATAATTTCTTCTTTAATGCTTTCTGACAATGAATTATGATCACTATGTTACCTACTTTGTAAAAGATGTGTTTTCTTGGAGATATTTGAAAAAGATTGTTTCCACGAAGGGAGATGAGGGATCGTGGCGCTCTTGAGGACCCATGGCATGATCCATCTAGCGTAGTTAGATATGGAACAGAACTTAGTGGAAATCAAACTCTCGTTGCACTCAACGCACTACTATCAACATTATCAAAGATACTGACATTGTGTTCTATCTGTCAAATTGTAATGGCATCATTACAGAACGAAGAGACTATAGTAGCTCAAGAAAGTGATATATATGGATGCAACCGGAACAAGTTTGATTACTTTCTTATAAAGTAGTTAGGAAATTGCCTATTAAAAACTAGAAATTCTGATACGTTTTAAGCAGTATTTATTTTTTGGTACAATTAGAAGTTGAGAAGGATGGGCCGAAACGTTCCTGCAAACAAACCAAAACCTAAGAAGAAACACGAAAATTACCTCCGTGTATAACTAAGCATAAAATCAGAAACATAGAGCTCAACATATAAAACTAGGCATAACAGTTATAGGAAAATGATGGATGAATTATATATGTGCTACTAGACACCTAGAAGAGAAAGAAGTATAGATATAATATATAATATAAAGTTATGATACATCATTTAATGTGATAGTCATCTTTGCTATAAAAAGGTGAAGTGAATTGATGTTCTTGCATTACTAATTAACACATACAATATAACTTTATTAATCATGTTGCACCATACATGTGCCAAAGGAGTTAATCTTGACTCTTCAATAAACCCGAGAACATATGGATCAATGGACATGTCAATAATCTTTGAAGCGTTATTGATGGACTTGAGTAATGGCCTATTTAGTTCTTTCCACGATCGTGTAGTAATGTGATCCATTGTGTAACTAGAATTAAACAAAACGAAAAAACTATTTCTAGATGCATAGTAAAAACAAGTTTTCACTAAGTAGTTTAACGAAAAAAAAAAAAGAAGGTAAGATCTATACCTCACCATCACTGGAGGTTAGAGATTCCCATGATTTGAAAATATAGGAAGAAATGGAACTTTAGGTGAGGTTGGGAGATGAAAATTAGGTGAGGGATGAAATGAAGGGAAAATAACAAAGGTTGAGGGAGAAAAAGATGTGAAAAGGTTGGAGAGAAAACGGAAGAGGTAGTGAGGGGTGGGCTGTTTTTTGTGGTAGGGGGTGTTTAAGGGGAGAAGAAGTGGGTAAGAGAAAAGGGTGGGGGGTAGGTTGGTAATTTGATGTGGGGTGGGGGTGCCAATAGCAATTCCCATTTGAAATATATATATTCAAGCCTGTACTAGATCCATCTTGATCTTAATTTAATTGACCCAAAAATTGCAAAGCCGAATTATTCATTTCTAACTTTAGCCAACATTCTTAACTACTTGAGAATATTCTTGGCACTTCACAAAAGCTCATACAACTGCGAAATACTGGATTATTCATTTTTGCCTTATTTTTGGAAACAGGCTTTTAATTATTAATATATTGGTTAAAAAACTGATGGATTACACTTAAAATAAAGACCCCATATAGACTTACAATAACTACTACCAACACTTTACTTCTCACTTAAATATAGATGTAATAATTAAAATTCCCACAATAATTATAATTATAATTGAAAATGTTGCAATATTTTATTTTTACTATTAACAATTTCATTATAGCAACTAGTATAGTGACTTGTATAATGTACATATTTGTTATTATATTTTAAAATTATAATTTTTTTAATTAAATGTATAAAAGAAATTATTTAAATTTTTATTTTATTAAAATAAAAATACATATTTATTTTAATTATCTTAATTAATATATTTAAATAATCTTACAAATTAAAAAAAAAAATTTCTAAATTTTTTCCTCTTAATTACATAAAAAAAAATTATTTTTATTCACTTCATATCTTTTATATTCATCTTTATTTTTCATACTCATCTTTAATCTTTTTCAACCATCTCAAACAAAATTTTTATTTAGATTAACTTTCATTTTATTACATTTAATTTTTGCAAGTATTCAACAGTAACAATCTCTTCTTTAATGTTTCACTTTCACTCCACAAAGAAGGTATATTTTGATTGAGACATTTTATTAGACTCTAGCATCAAAATAAGCAACATGAAAAGAAAACCAAAAACAATTCATGATAGAAACAAGGATTCTACACAATGATAGTACAAATTCATCAAAATGCATACCAATAAGAAAAAAAAACTCAACAAACACTCTGTTTGGGAAAGAACCGCTGTAAAGGAAGTGCAAAATGTTAATTTTTTATTTTTTATTTTTGGTTAAAGGTGCCCGCATTTTAACAAAGAAGATGAGGGCTTTTATTTTGAAAAAAAGTTCATTAAAATCAATATGTCACTCACATGATGAGGAAAGTGAAAATAAAAAGAAAGTAAAATAAGTGAAAATAAAAAATAGGTGCCCGCTGTAAAGGAATTATGTCCGGTTTGTGGCACGAAAATAGGATGAGGAAAGTGAAAATAAAAAGAGTAAAATTAATGTTAGTTGTTTGATTGAATAAAAATAAAGTAAAAATAAGTGAAAATTATGATACATTTTTATTATATTTTTTATTTGTGTTTATTTATTTTTTAATTTATTTTATTATTTTATTTTTCTTTGATTAAGTGTAGTTAATTTTTATTTTATTTTTCATATATTTTTATTCACTTTTTGTATTTCATCCAACTTATTTATTTACTTTTTATCTAAATTTTAAACTCTAAATGTAACACAATTTATTCTATAACTAATTTTTGTAAATTAATTAAAATAATTTACAAAAATAAATAAAAAAATTATTAAAATAAGTTTGCATGTTAATTAAATTTATTTTAATTAAATTAGTTTATAAACTGGACAAAACAATACGTAAGTAAATAGAAATCCACCAAACATATTTTTCCATAAGAATTAAATTACATACCAAAAAAATGCTATAATTCACATAATGTTAGATCAAATTAGTGAGTTACTCACCAAACGTACTCTAATTCTGTTGTCTTAATTTTATTCATAATTTAAAATAGAGTTGATTAACCTAGGTTTGATTATACAAACCCTCAAACCCTTTTACCTAAAACATAACATTTTCTAACAGCATATCTAGAAATCAACCATTTCAGTTTTTTTTTTTTTTAGAATTTCAATTGTTTAAAAAAAAAATAATACTTATACAATAATTTATATAATAAAAAATATAATAAAAAAATTTAAAATAGAT
>JAMLFT010008727.1:0-13419 GCA_026544285.1 Pachyrhizus erosus | reverse complement strand
AAAACAATGAAATATGAAAAATTAAAGTTAAAATATTATTTAAGGTAACATATTACAAAATACTATAAATTATTAAAATAAGAAAAAAAATTATTTACTAACAGTGTAAAATAATTTTATATTATTATTTAATCATACATTATTATGTATGTTAAATTTATTGATTTTTATTATAATTATTTTAAAAATCATATTAATAATGATGTCTGATTAAATAATAATATAAAATTATTTTATAATATCTATATATATTTATTCAACTCTTAAAATCAACTTATTTATCAAGACGGTGTTTAAGGTGGAAACAAGCTCGATTTATGGTGAATTAATAATCAGTAATAATTAGATTTATTAATTAAAAATTGAAGGTTGGTGATGCATTATTAATAACTTGTACTAACAATTTTTAGTCATTAAAGAGAATAAAAAACATTGAAAAATAATATTTCTACCTTGTCGCTATGTTGTGCCTTACATTCTCATCGAAGGTGATGTCTGGTGTTAGTGCTCCTTCTTTTATCTTTTCTTTTTCTTTTTTTCTTTCTACCTTTTTTTATAAGTCTTCGGTTGTTTGAACTAAAAGTGAAAGAAATGAAAGTTGATACTGTGAAAAAGAGATGAAAGAGGTCATGCTTGGTAGTTTGGTGGGAGTGAAAGAGGACTAAAAAATTAAAAAAAAAAAATAATTATGGATCCTAGCTGAAAGTATTTGAGCTAAAACATGAAATCAAAGTGAGATAAAATTTTAATTCACGTTTTCCATGTCTCTTCATTTATATATATATATATATATATATAAAGAAAATAACTAATAACAAAAATAATAATAATAAATATGTAAACAATCTCCTCGACCAATGTTGGTCTCTTTCTCATCCGTTACACTACATCTTTGCCGCTGCAAGGGAAAACAGACTCTGTCGCCGTGGTACCAGGACTTTCATTCCAGTGGTGACATGTTCCATTTACACGATTTGGGAGGATGAAGTTTTTTGGCATGTCTCTCGATCTCTCGCTCTCAGCTGGCATGGCGCACCACGACAACACCGCTCTCCTTCATTTTCAAATTTATAGGTCTGTACAATCCAACTTGAACAAATCCAAATGTCCACCTATTGTACTTACTGAGATTGTTATTATATATATAAAAATAAATAAATATCTAATTCATTTAATTAATAATATTATTAATTTAACTTTTATTTTAAAAATATTTATAATATTATTTAGTTTAAATAGTTATTAGATAATAATAAAAATATTTTTTTAATAACTATATAAACATATAGATTTTAATAAAAAAAAAAAAAAAAAAAGAGTGATATAGGTGGAGATGGTATGTGGAGGTCATCTGCTTTTTCATCTTCGGGATGATATAATTTGCTGGTCTAGAAAACCGCTTGCATGGTGCTGAAAAGGCTTAACACTGTTTGAGGCCTCCAAGTCATGAAGGGAGTAGGGGTAACCACTAACTGCTATGCCAGAGCAGTGGTGTAAGTGGGTCGGGAGCGTCTCATACTCAAATTTGGTATCAACGGTTAAAAAGACTGTCCACCATAAATCACTTGACTGCATCCTCCACCCTAATACTAATACGATCAAACAATTTTTTTAGAAAAAAAATTCTAATTTTTTAATTGAAACATTTAATCAGACAAAATGAACTTATTTTAAAACCCTTAAACTTTATTAAAGTCATACATAATTATATTGGACAATCATTTGTCTCAATATAGCATTGTTTGTTTAGATAAAAGAGTCAGTTGATGGTTTACTACAGAAGGGGGTGGCGAGAGAGGTCAACGGGTGTGGTCATAGTGGTTGTAACAGAGGTGTAAGAGTAACGTTGGTTGTCGGCAATAATGGAAGCGAGGGTGAAGCTTTAGTAGGTGTGGTGTCTTGGAAAATGGAAATGGTGCTGCCTTCCAAGGAGTGTGCTCATTCCTATTTTCCAGTGTAGGGTCGGTGGCGCTCGTTGCTTTCGCCCTGTTGGATTATGACTGCTAAGACATGCTAATTTGTTTAGACTTTTCTTACACGGTTTTTGCTCTTTCATCGTTTTAACTTTTCATCTCATCCGATGCTATACATATTTCAAATCTAAATTATCGCAAAGTAAAACACTTTAATCACAATATATTCATATCGTTAAGTTTTTTAATATCATTATTTCATTATACATTCTCATGGTAAGATTATTAATTTTATAATACTTATTTTTAAAAATATAATAAAAATAATTTTAGTTGAATTGATTCACAATATAAAAATATTTGGATAAACCATAATGTTTGAAAATTAAAGCCAAATTTAAGTCCCAGTTATATATGTGGTGTATTTAGTAAAATGAATTTTTATGGAAGGATGAGAAGAATAAATATTGACTATTAGATCTTATTTTAAATCATTAAGATTAAAATAATAAATTTTTTTAAGTTTTTTTTTTTAAATTACATGACTTTTTAAATAATTATATAATATTAAATCTTAATCGTATATGTATAATTGTTTAACATAAATTTACTTTTATTTTTATATAAAAATAATGTTCTAATTAGATATGTCCTTCATTTACATATATGTATTAATATTTTAGTTTGTATATTATATAAGATAAATGTATATTTTATATATAATTAAAAGGAGAATAATTTAAGATGATTGAAAAAAGAAATTTGACAAAAGCTGTTGAGATAATACATTAAATTTATCTCTAAAAATGAGAAAAAGAATATTAAGACTAACTAAATAATTTTTCCTTACACAAATGCATATAATTTTTTATTTATAAATTTATTTTAGTTACAGAACATGTATATTATGCTAATACAAAAAAAAAAAAGGATTTTACCATTAGTTGTTTTTTACATTCTAAATTATCTTTGTGAGGTGATGTAGAATAAATGGATGTTAAAGTGTATAATACATTTGTGGTAGCTTTATTAAAAACGAATGAATATAACTTGAGTGGATGATTTATTATTAAAAAAAAAACAGAATAAAAAAGGGAAAGGGAGTTACTTTAGATGAAAATTGAATTTTAATTGGATCAAACAAAAACAAAAGGAAGTACTTAAAATTCTCACATTAGATCTATGTAACCAGAAACAAAATGTATATAATTTTTGTATTGTTGTAATAGACTATTATGTCTTAAGTTAGTAGATGACAATGTTAAGAGCCTTTAAACATCATATTTAGAGTCTTCGAACAAAACACAAACACTTTATCTATAAAAATATAGATAATAAGATTAAGGTTTAGAACCAAGAAAAAGAAAAGTTTGAAAACAAAGTTATAATTAAAAAAAAAGAGGACTATCTCATGAAAAAAAAAATGCCTAAGATTTGAAAGATGAATTCAATGACAACAAAGACAAACATGTTAAGAACAAAGAAATTTCATAAAAACAAAAATAAAAAAATGTGTAAAGAGAAAATGAAAACTAAGTCATAGTTGTATAAGAGCAAGACCAACATCATCAAGGCATCTTCAATATCCATAAAAAATAGTTTTCTCATGATGTCTTGGATTCATCAAACCAATGAACAAATTTTGAAAACTAAAGTGAAAACAAAAATATTAGTGTTATTAAAATAAAAATAATAACTTATATTGACTAATTTATTGATCGATTGTAGTATAAATTGATTTTAAAAATATTTTTTAGATTAATTCTTAGTATAATTAGTGTAAAAGTCTTATAAGAAATTGTAAAAGTTACAAAAGATATCTACTTTCTAAATTGATTGCACTAAAGATCAATATTTACAATATTTTTTAAATTATTTTTTAATATAATTAATTAATTTTTTTATCAAAAGTTATGAAAGATGTTCACATTCTAAACCAAATAATAAGAAAATGATTTATAAAATTATTTCAATATTAGTTCTTAATACAAACAATCTAAAAACCATTTTGTAGATCAATTCACCAGCATTTGATATAGAATGTTGATTTCAATGTTACCAAAATGTCACTATCTCACATATTACTTCAATTTTTCATGAACCAATTGAAATTTCCAATATACAAAAGCCCTTTTTTAATGGTGTTAGCGCATTTAAATAGAATAATGAAATTATTTCATCACTTTATTTTCGTTATCGCAATTATGTCTTATTAGGATGTGTGTCAATTTCGTTATTTATATATTTATGATATTTTAAGACTATTTTAACTAATATTTATTATTTAGATGGGACAATTAATTTTTTTTATTATTATGATTACAATATATTTTTAGATATCAGCAAAAAAAAAAATAGAATTACTCAATATTTGTTGCATATTTAAAGATAACGATATAAAATTATAATTGAATTCAATCTTGTTCAAGCTATTTTTAGTTAAATTGATATTTTCTGGGCTTATAAAAAAAAATAGTCGAATAGATCGTACTATAATTTTATTTTATCAAGTTGTTAGACTTTTTTTTACCTAAATTTCGATCCACATCAAACGGCGAATATCCAATTTCGGTTGCAATAAAACAAATTAAGAGGCAAATCATATTATACAGTATGAATCTCATTATCCTTATTGATATTAGAAGATAAAACACCCTCTCCTTGCGGGCTTTTTAGTTAACTGAGTTTTATCCTCATAATATTATTTTATTAATCTAGTTTCAATATTTTAGTAGTATATTATTAATTGACAAACAGTATATTAAATTTAAATGATTTGTATCTTTTAGTTAAATGATTCATATTTAAATTTAAAATTTAAATATAAAATAAATTATATTGAGAAATGAATATTTATATTGTGTGTGTTTATAGTTTTTAATAAAAATTTATGACTAGTTTTTAGAATGAAAATTTGGTATGAATATCATAATAAAAAAAATATTACTATATTTTAACAAAAACCGTCTTAAAAAGGAATGGAAATAACTATGTTTGTAGAAAAAGGCAATCAGAGCAGGTATCATAAGTTTGATAAATAAATGTTAAGTAAGGTTGAAATTAAGAAGAGAAAATGGGAAAGGGTATCATGATTATATTGTTACTTACAAGCTAAGAAGAGAGAAAAGAAGAAGAAGTATTAGTAGTAATTAAAGAGGGTGGGTGAGTCGACGCTCCAACTGCCCACGGGATTTGAATCCCATGACAATTCCAACGGGATTTTTCTCCATGATAATAATAATATCCACACTCACATGGTTATGACCATCCAATGAACAACACCCACGTGGGACCCCCATCATTATCACATGTACCAACGCCTCGTGATCCAACGCTCCACGATTCGCTCCACATATCCCATTGTCCCATTCAACGCAGCCCCACTGTGGTCCCCGCTGTTGAGTACCACTGCCCCTCCTTGTTCCTTCCTTGTCCCCCTCTCACCCTTACAATGTGTTCTTTCATGTCCTTCGTGTCACCGGCATTCATATCTGTCCTTTGGAACCCCACGTCACGCGGTCTTTCAACCGTGTGGTGCGGGTCCCGCAATAAAACTACAAAAACAACCTTGCCCTGTCAGACTCTTATTGGTCCGTGAAAAGCGCGTGTCACAGCCGAAGGTCGGTTCGCGCTTCATGATTTTGTGTAAAATTCATGCACCATGAGAATAAGTCACCTAGATATTGTCCCACACTAATGTTGCTATAAAATTAATGAGCTACCCACTAGCCTTGCACCACAACTTGCATCTCATTTCTCACATTATTCACATCTCTCTCTCTCTCTCTCTCTCTCTCTCTCTCCTAAGAGACCAGATTCAACAAATTTTGGGTTAATTTGGAATTCTTCAAGTGATCATATATAGATATATATTGCAAGAGCTTGCTATATCTCGTATATATCAAGAAATGGAGAATTCAATGGGAAATTACGAAAAAGAGCTCAATCTCGAGGCTACAGAGTTGAGGTTGGGTTTGCCCGGTAGCGATGAGTCTGAGAAACGTTCTGTTGTTAGAAGCAACAAGAGATCTTCACCAGAAGCAAATGAGGAAAAGTGCATAAGGAAGGATACCATGAATTCTAATGGTTCTGATATCACAAGTGATGACCAAGACAACGTTGTGCCACCCTCAAAGTAAGTGATATACATATCCTTTTTGTTTTTCAAAAAATATTCTTTAACATCTAAAAATTTATCTCATACCTCGCAAGAGAGACTGAGAAAAATATATAAACATGATAGATGATAGATGATATAATAAAAAAGGAATAGTAAAATAAAAAAAATTGATAAGTGTTAATTAAATGTTTGAAAATATGAAAATATAATCTAAAAGAAATAGTAAGATAGTGAAAAATGATGCATGTTTGGAAATATGGAAATTTGCATGTGTTTGGTATGATTATGATTAAACTTTGGAATAATGACTAATGAAAATATTGGCATGTAGGGCACAAGTAGTGGGATGGCCACCGGTTCAATCATATAGGAAGAATAGTCTACAACAAAAAAAGGAAGAACAGGGTGAAGGGACTGGCATGTACGTGAAAGTTAGTATGGCTGGTGCACCTTACTTGAGGAAGATAGATCTCAAGGTATACAAGAGCTACCCAGAACTTCTCAAGGCCTTGGAAAATATGTTCAAGTGCACATTTGGTAAGAATAAAGAACAAGTTAAAAACTTTTTTTTTTTTTTTGCTAGTAAAGATTTGGCATATGTATGTATAGAAAAGGGGAATAAAGTTGTAATTGCTTGTGATCCAGGTGAATATTCAGAAAGGGAAGGCTACAATGGATCTGAACATGCTCCAACTTATGAAGACAAGGATGGTGACTGGATGCTGGTTGGAGACGTTCCATGGCAGTAAGTTTCATCTCTGATCCTAAATCTGTTCTTTGAAGTAGTAACTATTTTTTTTACTTTATGTCCATCTCAAAAGGTTGTGTTTTTGCTAAGCTTATGTTAATTATTGCAGCATGTTCGCGTCATCCTGCAAGAGGCTGAGAATTATGAAAGGATCAGAAGCTAAGGGGTTGGGTTGTTTTTGACCCAAAAAAACGAAGCAGGACCATGCATATCCATATCCAAAACATGAAGTTAAGCAATTTACAGTGACGTCATCCAAGAGAATTTCTTCTGTTTGGATTATGCAAGGCACTTTGCCTATGTGAATGGTCATATTTAGCTGATTAAAAAGATAGATGCACATACACGATTTTATTTTCCCTTTATTTGTTTATTTCAAAAGATAGGTGACTTTTAGACCTGCTTAATTAATAAGTACACTATTCTAAATTCTCAAAGCCAAAACCAGAATGGATAATTGTAATGAAATGAGAAGAGAATAAGAGAGCAAAACAAATGCTATTTTAATTGTATAGAGGATAACTATGTATATCATTTTGTTCTGAGTCTATTTACGTACAAATTATTATATATACAAAGGGATCAAGAAGGTGGAACTTTCATTCTTTATTTCTTTCTTTCTTCTTCTTCTTCTTTTGTATTTCACTTGACCTAATTTATCTTTCTACTTTAAGTGTTGATTACAGCAAAATTTATTTTATGAATGTTTTGTAATTTTGATGCCAATTATTCTGTTTCAGAAAGGTCTTTGATTACCCACTTAAATAATAGATCAAATTGGGTACGTAACGCCACCCGTTTTTGAACAAGGGTCGTCTCGTAAGAATGACAATTCTGAATTTAATTCTTATAAAGTCAAAGAAGGTATGAAGAGAAAAAGTACAAACAACTGTAATAACTTTTGATTTAATCAATTAAAATACGTTGCAAACTTAATTAATTCAGTTATATATAAGCAAAGCAAGTATAATATATCCCTTTTTATGCATAAAAAATATAAGCAAAGCAAATCTTAATTTTTTTATGCATAAAAAAATCTCTGCTTTTTTTTTTTTTCATTGTACGTACGTTGTTATAGAAGAACTAAATAGCATTTCATGCCTTGTTCGAGTAAATTAGTTTAAAGTCCTCGTAAATTTTCAACCAAATTTTAAATTCATCTTCAGGATTTTATGTCCTGTAAGATTTGAAATTTCTTCTAATTCAGTTTCAGAAAGTGTATCCATATTTTGAAGAATTTTGAGGGTGAATAATAAAGTTAATGCTCTTTATTAAACCACTGATTATGGATCCATACACAGGTTTAATGCTTAAAAAACTTAAAATTATTATGTCAGTACATAAAAGTATTATGAGCATATCTCTAGAGCCATCATGAGATGAATAAATTCTTCTTGAATTCGAAGATATCCACGCAAAACTTAATATAAAAAATATTTATGGGGATCCTGTCGGTAGGGTAACCTTTCGAAACATCTACATGACCTCTTTCATCTTATAGTTGGATTCATATTCTTTTGTTCACGGAATCACGGATGTGCACACAGCTTTAAGCTTCTAGTTCACTATTTACACAAATTTATTTGTGGTTTTCTAAGTTACTCCAAGTAAAAATGGGGTTAAACAACCTCTCACACTGTTGATTGGTGTAATTATCTTATGTACTTTAAAATTATTGATTTCAAGTATTAATTGCACCAATAGGATGTGATAGAATTGTTTAATCCTATTTTTATTTAGAGTAAATTAGACAGTCCCAATTTATTTTGATAAGATAAACTCATAAAGTGAAGTATTTTAATACACTGCAAAAATAAAATGTCATGTACTAACAGAAGAAATTCTTAATAATGCGAGTATGTACTTTGTTTAACAGAAGTTTTACTATTAGAGTATTAGGATGAAAATTGTGAATTTGTAGTAATAATTAATACAATACATCATATTGATATTATGACGTTTTAATTAATCTCTATCAATTTCTTGTTCCAATAGAATTGTCAGTTAATTAGTACTTAGTATGAGCAAGGGAAATCTCATATCAATTTCCCTACATGTATGATTTTCTACAAATATTGAAAAGGATTTATAATTAAACAGAGAAAATGTGGACAACAATAATTTTTAATGTGAATCTTTTTTTACAACACGATATGCGACCCAGTTAACAAAATGTCACCACTGGTTTTTAATATGCACAAGTATATTTCATTGTCATCCAACTTGAATGTATAGGAATACAATATATAACATAATAAACAATTAATTTCATCATTGAATTATTTCCCTCTATTTTAAATGGTTCCTATTTTCTAAAGATAGAAAAATTATATAAATAATCTCTAAACAAAATTATAGATTATGACTTTCCAAATATTAAAAAATCTTTTAAATTAGTCTCAATAGATTAGTTAAATATATTAACTTAAAAACTAAATTAATATATATTTGATAACTTAAATTATTTATATAATTTTATTAATTTAAAATTACTTAAAATAGAGAGTAATACTAGGAAACCAAATTAGTGGTTTATTCGACTCATCAAATATGGTGACAGTTTTCTTTCACATTTTTTTATGGAAGATACGAAGGATCTTACGAGCCCTTGGGGCAGGGGCTCTGGCTGTTGCTAGTAACAATAAATCATTTGACGATGCTGTTCAGTTAAAACGCCATTGTTTTCTACTAGTATTTATAATTTCAACATAATTAAGATTGACTAAATCAAATGATTGGAAAACTATCTAAATTAACTAATATTTGAGTATAAATCTTGTTTATTGCCTACCAAAACTCAATTAATCAATTTACTTATATTTTAAGAACATATAATGTGGTATAATAGGTACCGGAATATATATATATATATATATATATGATATTAGGATAAATTATATTTTTATTTTTTTGGCACAGAACTACAAGTATTATCCACTATTTTGTATATAAAAAAAATACTATCCATTATAAAATGTAATTTTATTCGAATTGAATATTATCACCGTAAACTGTAAAGTTCTTCTTTTGAGATTGTTAGTTAAGTTTGTATTTCAATTAAATTATACTTCATTTATATGTGATTTTGTATTTTACCATATTTTTCTAAATTTTACTTGTACAAATAAATTAAACTTTTATTTCTATACGATTTTGCCTTAGGGTAACACTTTATTTAGAAATTTTCTAAAGTTTGAGCTAAAATGAAAAATATTATAATTACAGTGAATTTTTTATTATTAAACTTAAAATATAGCTAAATTAAGTAAATTCGATACATTTAACTATTTTTTACACTTTAACTAAAACTTTAGGAGATATATGGTTGTAAGACAAAACTTTAAGGGAAAAAAATTAAAACAGAAAAAAAAAAAAGTATGAGACCGTAAAGCCTTTGATACTGTCACATATTAGCAACTGATATTTAAAACTTTTTAATGACAATTTAAAAAGTCAGTGAATTGTTTAATATTTCATTCGATAACGATTGAATTTACTGCGTTAGAAGTTATATCGCACGTGTAAGTGGTAAATGAAAAAGTTGGGCAAACAAAGAAAGCAGGTTTTCTTTAAAGACATGATCATATATGGAGTTTTGGGAGTGTAACGTGACATCAAATTATTGGTGAAGAGATGATGGAGTTCAAAACTCACTCAGTTGTGGTGGGGGCAGTGTCCATACCTGTGGCAGTGCAATATTAACAGGAGCATAGGATCTTTCGTAGTTGGCAAGCATGTTTACGTCATGAACTCATCAATCTAAAAGTAAAGAAGATACAGGAATCCTTATCCGATAAACTTGCTTTAATTGCTACCTTGTGTGGTGCAATAGGTTTCTGCCATTTTCGCCAGTTCCATGACGTAGACGCTTGATTTAATTTGATCAATTAGCATCTTCCTCTAATAACCTTATTTAAGCAGCAAGTTGGTGTGTGCACTGTACACGACTCGAGAGTTTGGTGTGCCTAACTGTCACTGATTACCTTCACAATTCCAAATACTGTTATACATCAGCTCCTCCATTAGCCTACAAATCCAGTAGAAATTAGTCAATTCTTCTCTTTTTATACACGTCTTAAATTCTTTTGCTTTCTAGAAAGGGTTTCAACAAATAATAATATGCTAGTTTGCACAAACCGTTTTTGTGACGTTGGCACTTTTTGTGTATTCCGTAAGAGTAATAATGATTAACATACTTCAATTATATATAATTATCAATTTATATTTGTAATATTTATAGATAAATATATTAAAATATAAGTGATTAATAGTTTTATGAGATCATTAAAATATCTAAATAGTGCATAATTAGAAAAGAAAGAAGTTTATCTCTCAACATATATATTTCTCTTAAACTTATATATTAAGATTCAAGGGAAGTGAAGAAAACAAGAACAAGAAACAAAATATTAAGAACTGTGTATTCTACTAGTTGGACAATCCAAGATTTGAATTTGCAATATGTTTTCTATTCACAAAGTTACTTATATGTGTGCTAAAATTGTAAATACTCACTCTATGAGTTTATCCTTCGAAGTTTTTTCTTTGTGAAAGTTAGAAGATGTTTAATGAAAAAAAATATTAAATTTTGTTATCTTAAATTAAGATTACTTTTTTCGTAAAGTCAGTAATAACTTAAAAAAATACTTAGATGTAAGCAATTTATTTTAGTGATATTCTTTTAAGTTTTTGAAGGATGGGACATAACTTTTTTTAAAAGTGAATTAGGATAAATTTGGTGTATTTTTCTCTTTTTTTGGTCCTTCATGTTTTTTTGTTTGTAGATGACCTCTTGTGCAAGTGGTATGAAAATCACTTTTTTTGTGGAAAGTTTTCAAAATTTCACATGCACAACTCAACTCTCCTTTTTGTGTGTTCATTTTTTATTTCATAAAGTGCTTATAAATAGCAGTTGTTGGTCTTTCAACTTCACCGCTTATAATTTTTGACACACCATCTATAGTAGAAGAGTGAGAACTTGGAAGAACCAAGAAAAAGGAGATTCACTACTCTTCATGTTTGTAATGGCTGGAGACAACTTTTGATTATGTTTATTTCATATTTTGCTACTAACACATTTCATTTTGCTAATAGAAGAATGACAAGATTTTGTTCTCAATTACGAACACATAAATGCAATTGTATACAAATATAAATTTGTACATATGGCACTCATGGTAATTAAATTTATCTAAGTATTTAAGAGTAAATGAACTTGTATGTAATTATCAATTTGTACTTAAGGCACCAGTGGTTCACTACTAGAAAATCTTATGTATAGATGAATATTCTCCTATTTTTCATCTCTATGTACATTAGAGACATAATCAGAGATGAATGTGCATTGTCATGGTTTTACGTGTCTCTAAGTAAATGATGAACCATTGTATCTGTTTCCAATTTGAGATAGACGTTTTTCATTTCTATCTATAACACATTTTATCTCTAACTTAAAATAAAAATGTTACAATTTGTCTTTGTACTGACGGGAATATTCATCTCTAAAGGTTATTTGTTTGCCTCTAATCAATGACGCATTGATTTTGTCTTTTATTTCAAATATTTATCTAGACACAAAGTTTAATTCCATCTCTAATTATTTAGTTATTTTTATAGATTATCCAGTTTTTCATAAATTTTCATTAATTAAAATAAATTTTAGTTGATGTACTTGTTATGCATTAAATAATCTAATTGACAATTACTATCTTTGGTCTTTATTATAAGTTTTAATTAACTAATTCATCAATATTAAAAAAATTTGTTAATTAGTTGAAAATGTTAAATTATTTTAAATTAATTTTTTTTTAAATTATTTCTTGAACAAAACTAATAAACATTAATGAGATATATTTATTTCATTATTACGTCTTCTAGATTTAACTTTAATAAATGATGTTTTTATAAATAAAAAAATAATGTAGAAAACATTTTAAATTAAATCTTATAAAAAAAATTAAACTACAGTTTTAATTTAGACCTTATAATAAAAATCAAATATAGTATTAAATAGAGATAAAATTGGAAACAATAACACATTAATAATAAGTAAAAAAATACTATTAATAGAAAGTTAGATGATACTTTGAAAAGTTGAAGCAAATAGACACTCCTAAATTTGAAAACATAAATCAACCGCATTATTATTTATAAGAACTCTTTTGTATTGGATCAATTTTTAGCATCGATCAAGAATTTAAGTTTTCTAAGCTTTCAAACGGAGAATGAATTTAGGCAAAAAAAAATGAAAGAAAATGTGACAATTCATGCAAGAATTGATGGGTTTAAAGAGTAATCACTATTTGAATTAAGCAGATAAATATTAGAATTAAAGTTTTAAAATGAATAAAAAAAAGAGTTCTCTCATAATAAAGTTAAACATGTGACCTATTATATTAAGTAATTGTTATTTATATATCCTAATATTATTAATATACTTTCTTATTATATTTTTTATTTCAAAAATATTCTTTTTTAGAAAATACTTTTTTGAATGTTAAAATTTTAACATTATGGAATGTTAATATGTTAAAATTTTTATATTTCAAAAAGTACTTTCTGAAATATTAATGGGTCAATTTGTTTAAACTTAAAAAAATATTTATGAAATAAATAATTTTTAAAATAACCATTTTTTA
>JAMLFT010008726.1:0-13419 GCA_026544285.1 Pachyrhizus erosus | reverse complement strand
AATTTTCTATTTTTTTGTATTGTCTATTATTTATTAAACATCACACAGAATAAAAAATTGTTCTATAATTTAAGTATTTATTCTATGTTGTTATGCTTGTGTTTTACTTTTACAGATATCAAACAAATCCAAAAAAAAATAATTACTAACTTTGAGATTTATTAAGCAATTTATTCTTTTTGTTATATTTTATATAAAAAAAATTATTTTCACATACATCAAGAAAATCAGTTAATTACATTAAATTTTATTAATTATACAATATTTTATCTAAATTTTCACTATTATTTAAAAGACTCCTAAAAACTTATTCATAAATAAAAAAATAAAAAATATTAAAATAATTAAATAAAAGATATTTTAAGAAAAATATTATTAAATGAAGTAAAAATAGTTAAAATTTACATATTTAAGAACAAAAAATTAGTTAATTTTTTTGTTTACAAGAAAATAGAAGTATTTCTTGACAGTACAAATCAAATAGATTAATAATTATAAAATTCAAGAATTAGTTCAATTGATTTAATGATATTAAGAATCCATATTGTTTATTTTAAAGAATAAATCTATTGATAATTATTAAAGTTGGAAACTAAGCTTATGTTTGGTTCTTGCATCTAAGAAGTTAGTGGGTGAGTAAATTTTTAAAATAAAAAAGTAGGTTTAAATAATTTTTTGAGAAACATTGACACTTATTTGATACATCTTTGATATGTGTTAAATACTTTTAATCCTGTCAATTAAATAATATTTTTTTTTAAACATCTCTTTGACAAAATTTAGATACTATCTGACATAATTTGAACATAAATAAAAAGAATAAACAAACACTTATTTTTAACTTAATACTTCTTAGACACTTCTATCTTAATAAATAAATAAATAAAGTTAACTAATATTACGAATATTACAATATACATAACATTATATTTGTGAGATTCATTTTCATATAACTTAACTAGTTATTTTAACTTTTAATGATTCATCTTATCTTAAAAAAATTTCTTTTAGAAAGATTACATGGTGAAATGATCCCTCTTAATATTTTATTTAATATTATATGAAAATTTTAAAGTTTAACAACTTTGTTATTAAAATGTGAATTATATAAATTTTAATTCTCAATTTATATATATAAATAGTGTTATGGTGTCTTATATTTTGAACATTATCAGTGTATTGATGTTTATATTCGTGTCAAAGTCAGTGTTTCATAGGTCTCTATAAAATAATTAATTTTATTTTAATTCTTTAAAAATTTTATTTTAATTTTAAGGTTTCATTTATTTTTAATTTCTAGTATCAAATGACACTGTTAAATAATAATATTAACAATGTATCAACTTATCACATCATTAAAAGTTATGATAGTTACATATAATTAGTTAACGTTATTACTTAATAACAAAATTTAAAGTAAAAAAATTAACTAAAAGACTAAAATTAAAAACATTCTATTTTATAAAAATGACAAAAACTATTTACAAGAAAAAAGTGCGTGAGTAAATAAATATAAGCTTATGTCTTAAAGAAGGCTTTGACATGATTTTGGTTCTACACTGACTAGTTTAGGCACTAAATTTGCTTGAGCAATATCAATAGTTCAGCTTCTATTTGTTTTTAAGTCAGAAAAAATATTATGGTACTTCTCAATGTAAAACACACGTTCCAATGTAAATGTCATTAAAATAATTTAAACTCACGTCATAATAACATGTAACAGTTCAAAATCAATTTTCACCAACTATAAAACAATACCAAATGGTGTTTCTGTTATTTTCTGAATGATAAAAAAAAAAAAACAATACCAAATTGACCAGTAACGTTGATTTTAAGGATTAAATTGATTAATGTTACCCAACTTTAGGACTGACAAATGGCTTTATCCTGTGTGATTTTAGAATGGTTATGACTTCGATAACTATTATTTATATATTCTATAGCTATTAATCAACAAAACAAGCAATTTTAAATCATCTTAACCTCTTTACGTATACTCCTCTATTAGGCGATCATTGCCATCAAGCCTAAATCCAGAGAAATTTGATTCCCATATCATTCACTCCCTACATTTGATTACCACATCCCATAGCTAATGCCCAACATACCATGTGCAAGATCTCAATTCAAGATATGAAATATTTGCTGAACTAGAAAGAATGTCCTATGATTCAGTGATATGCTATATTATAAACACTATTTATTAAACAAAGGCCAAAGTTGACAAGGGCTAGTAGATGATAAAGGACCACCCTATTTACATCTCAGTTGGTTCTCAGTCTCACCAACTCTCACCCAACAAGAATAGCTCAGCATACTTACAAGCTACCATTTGCACTCGTTAACATTGCTAAAAATGGGGTACAATTATGAAGTCAAAAAGTGGTTGCAAAAGAGAGTGGAGACTGGAGAGGGGAGCTGTCAGTGTTACACAGCAGCTGAAAAATAGGTAAAAATAAAAATACCGTGTATACGGATCTAGTCAATGGATTTGGATGTAGAGTCTGCGACTAAATATTCAAATGGGATAATTGTTTGCACACCCATTTTTCAACACACATTTAACACGAGAGATTTAATGTTGATGACTTATAAAAAATCATTATAACAGTTAAAATGTTACTAATAGTGAATAGCATCTTTAACTAACAAACAATAAAAGCAAAAATGTAAAGCACAGAAAAGAAGCATACAAAAACAGCATTATCTAGTAAAACCTACTACCAAAACACAATCAATCACACTATGAACAAAAACAAGTAACTCTGGACACCTTGCTTGACTATATACGCTTGAATGGCAATTGGGGAACGATTCATAAGGAAGGTATTGTTTTCTACTAGGTTCCCTGCATCTGCATGGAAAGTTCAACTTTGCTGATAATGACTGAAGTTAAGGCTTTGTTTGTTTAGCAGGAAATAAATCAATATCCATATCTATATAATCAATTTTGATAAGCAACCAATACCCTCTATATGCACAGTGACAATGATTTTGAGAAAGAGAGTCAACTCAAAAAACTGCCTAATTGAATTGTTCTCTCACTTTCTACTAGGTGGTCTGCCAATGCAGACAGAAACTAGCCCTGAAAATACACGTGGGGTTGGAAAACAACCTGGATGAGATTCGATGGAAACAAACAGAGGGTTCTGTAATACTTAGAATGAATAAAGAAAAATGGACTCGCAGGCTAGTGTATCTATTACACATTCTACAATCTACAATACCTATCAGAGTTACGTCTATTGCAGAATTTAAAACATGAAATTTATGCGGTCAGGAGTTGAATTTTATACTTAATAAAGACAATGGCAGTGTTGTGCAAATGAGGTTACGAGAAAAGAGGATCAACCAGCAAATATGAGAATTGAAAAATTAAAACAACTGATAGATGGAAACAGTTTAGTGTTCAAATCCATGGATCCTTGTTTTAGGCAATTTGTGATTAGAGATCCAAATGGGGATCTTTCTCTATCTCAAGAACATTTAAATCCTGTGATTGTACACTACTTACAGACCCAAAATAACACATCGTTAAAGCTAAGCTTTCCCTCCACTCGTGCTGCTCATAGCAAACAAAATTGGAACTAAGTGGATGCAACTACCTTTATTACATATAGACTAATTCAGCAATCGCATGCAAAGGCATATGACACCTATTCTTTCAGCACATCCATATTTCTGATCTGAGCATCACTCGTAGAGAACACATTATCTATCATACAGCTTAGCGATCAAATATTTTACTCACTAGTGTTCCACATCTGCTCTGCTATCCACCAACAAAAACTCACATGGTCTTTATGCAGCAGCAGATAGAAGAGTGGACTCTGCAAACGAGGCGGAGCCATTATTAGGCGCCCCATTTATCTTGAGAATAGAAGTAACCAAATTATAAATTTCAACATTCTCAAACGAGGGTATCTTCCTCCCTCTAGCAAATTGAGGACCATGTCCAATAAAAATAGTCCTCATGGAGAAAACCGCATTATCATAACCATGGGAACCGCCACACTCTTGGCGTTTGGTTCTCTTCTGCTCAACCTTGAAACCTTCCTCAATCAACCCTATTATTGGCGCGATCCGATCACTCGCAGCATAATGAAGCCGACTAGGTAAATCCCCTTTCAAATACACCCTCAAAAACTTCCCATTCTCAACATTCCCGGAGCTCAACCCTTGATTCATCTTGGCAACAACATCAGCCGGATCATAACCAGCAGGTGGACGAATTGCAAGCACAGGAGTATATGTCACAACCCAATCTTTAGGAATATCAATCCATGGAGCCAAATCATCAAGGAAAATCAACTTCTTATCACAAGTACCAACCATTCCATGATCACCAACCATAATAACACTAACATCTTCAAAAACCCCTCTTTCCTCCAAGCCCCTGATCAACCTCCCCATCATGCTATCAATCCTAGCAACAGCCTGAGTGATCTGAGGATCATCAGCACCAACCTTATGACCCTGATGATCAGGGTCCTCAAAATAAAGCGTCATAAAATCAGGAATCTGATCACTAGGCAAATCAAAATACCTCAAAACCGTATCAACCCTTTCCTCAAAGGAAACGGAAGCATTATAGTGCCTACAATAATTTAAAGGACAAGTCCAAGGACCTTTATTTACCTCAGACCCCGGCCAGAAATAAGTGGCAGCCTTTAATCCATTGTTGACCACAGTTTCCCACAAAGGTTCCCCAAGCCACCACTTGGGGTCGTGGCTGTTTCCCATGTAAAATGCTTCGCCAGAGTGTGGATCCGTAAAGTGGTTATTGATTATGCCGTGGTAAGCAGGGTAGAGGCCAGTGACGATGGAATAATGATTGGGGAAAGTGAGAGAGGGGAAAACCGGAATCAAACCGGCTTCAGCTTCCGTTCCGTTTGCGATCAAACGGGAAATATGGGGTGTCGGCGTTTTGAATTGGTAACCGAATCGGAACCCGTCTGAGGAGACTAAAAGGACGATGGGGCGTTTGAGTTTGGAGAGAGGACGAGCGAGGAGAGAAGAGGTGGGAGCGGTGTTAGTGAGAGGTGGTGTTGATGATTTGGAAGAAAAGTATAGAAAGGCGAAGGCGAAGGATGTTGATAAGGCAATGCAGGTGATGATGATGAGAGGGATGAAGAGGGCTTTGTGGGAAGAAGAAGAAGAAGAAGAAGAAGAATAAGAAGAAGAATCAGTGCTGAAGGAGAGAAGAGATTTTGATGAAGGAGAATCTTGGTCGTCTTGATCTTGGGTTGGGATTGGTGTGGGCTTTGTGGAAGTCAATGCAGACAAGGGATTGGAACCCATGTTGGTGTTCTATGCAAAGTTGCTGCTTCTTCGGAGGCTGTGGTTATGGATCATGGAAAGAAAGAGTGAGAAAGAAAAAGGAGAGGACTTTAGTTTAGGTAGAAAAGAAAAAAGAAAGGGTAGAGTGAGATCCAATTCAAGGCTGAGTTGCAATTGCAGCAGTGCTGGTTGGAGAATGATCGGTGTCAGAGTCAGAGTCGAAGAAGACTGTTTAAGTAGATTGGTGGACTCTTTCAGAAGTTGCCGAATAACCAAGGAAGGACCAATTCTTGCCACAACACCCTACCAAAAAGCCTTATAATTTACGCGCTATCTCCTTCTTATTATAAATATTATTTTTAGTATTTAATAAGTCTTATTTTTATGTTTTAATAAATCTTTAATTAATAATAAAATATACATTAAAAAGATAGTGTTATATAAAACAATGAAATTGTTTTATGCATTCAATGGTATTTAGGGTTAATAATATAATTTAACATCGGTATTCAATGGAATATCATGTCCCATGATATTAAAAAGAACATTACACACTCAAATGAAAAATGATCATAAATATAATAGAAATTGTATGAAAATTAAGTCTAATATTTTATTTTTTTTATTGTTTTTTAAATTAACTTTTTATTCGATTTTTATTATGTTAATAGTTTTTTAGATTGAACATCGGTTGGATTTCATAATTATTATTCAAGTAAATTTAATAAAATAAGTTTTATATTATAAATTAATAAAATAAAATAAAATTTTGTTTCAAAATAAAAAAATATCATTATTTTAAAAAAATTATTTTGACTCATTTTAAAAATAAAAAAATCAAATATAACAAAAAAATAAAAATAAAAACTAAAAATACATTTTAGTCTTAATATGAGATTTAAAAAATGAAAATTTAAGCTATTCAAATATATATTTATCAAACTTTGTCCATATTTGACGTGGAGTTAAAGCACGGGTGCTTATAATAACTAGTTATTCAAAATTTAATCACAATCATAAATAATTAATTTTATAATAAATGATTAATTAAAAATGATTATAAAAATTAAACATATGTGACAAATGATTATTATAAAAAAATCATAACTATTGAAAATATTATTTATATTATAAGTTATAACTAAAAGCGGTTATATAACTAATTATATATCTTAAATTAATAATTAATTTTAATATTTAAAAAATAATTTTAACCTCTAAATTTAATTTTAACTAAACATAACATAATTATTAATGCATAAAATTAATTATAAAAGTATACTACCTTTATCTTTATATATAAGAAATAAATGATAATATTTTTTTAATTATAAGAAATATATAAACACTTTTAAATGTATTATTATGATTCATTTTAAATGTATTGATTTTAAATTTTATTTCATACCTTTAAATTATTATGATTTTTTTTATGAAATATTACTCAATTTTTTAAAAAATGGATATATCTATTATGTTGTTAATAATATAAGTCATATTCTTTAGTTGAAAAAAATATTTCTTAGATTATGAGTAGTGTCATTATATCTAACTACCACTTAAACTAATTAATTTTATAGATATCTTTGGATTAAAATTTAAGTTTATGACTAGTTTAACTATTTTTATTGATCTTCATGAATTAAATATTTATTTTTTGTATAAAATATGTAAAAATAGAAATAATAATAAATATAAAAAAGTAATTTTTTATTTTTTAAATAAATTATATATTCATAATTAATTATGAATATATATATAATTATTTAACTGATTATATAACCAATTATTTATAACTAGTTGTGATTTGATTATTATAATTATTAAATTATTGTGGTAAATAACCTAATTATAAATAGTCCTAGGTTAGAGAAATGGCCAATTGTTTGCGTCCTATAAGTTTTTTTGTTTTCAACCTCAAGTTGATGATAGTAACACACTAAACTCTGACCAAAAACAAAAATCTCTAAATACCAAATAGGCCCAAAATTTACAAACACCAACCATGGCCATAAGTTGTATGGGAATCTCACTATCCCTGTGGTATGCAATGTTTTATTTTTTTTTTATCAAAGATTGATTGATAATTTCCTTTGAAAATAATCTATATCTTTGGTCAGTTATGCCTAACTCACATGTGAAGACGAGGCAGGTTGTTAACATATCAATATGTATATTTCTTTATTTATTTATTTATTTTAAAATTTATCTTTAAGTAAGTGTAATGTCCTTCAAAAAAATAATTAGGGTTCATATAACTAAATCAATTCACACATTATATGAATCAAACAACTTTAAATTCCAATAATCTAATAGTAGGGATAGCTCTTACACTACTTGATGAAATTTTATTAATAATTATAAAATAATTACTTAATCATATTATATCATATTAAATTTTTAAGTTTTAAAAAAGACTTAAATTCATAAAATTTGATTGAATATTCTAGTGAAATATAATAGTATTTAAAAACGACTGATTTAATGACATTTATCAACTAAATTATCTTTTTCTTCAAGTAATTTTTGTTTCTTTTAATGTGAAGATAAAAAAAATAAATATTTTTTATTTAATGTATTGGAGACTATAATCATATCTTATATTTTAATCTATTAAGATTCTTATTATCTTTTAATAGACTAAATTAAATTTTTGTTTATTAAGTTCATATCAATTTTTTGTTGAAAGTATAATGAACTCACCACATTGCTAATAAGTTAAAATATAAGTTATAATTATGATCTTCAATACATCAAATAAAAAAATAAATATATTTTTTTATCTTCACATTAGAAAGAGAAATGAAAGTTTCTTAAAAAAAAAATTTGATTGACAAAAATTATTAATCGAATCGTTTGTGACCCTATCATGTTCCATTATGATTGTCAATCAAATTCTATAAATCTAGATATTCTTTAAATTTTGATAATCTAGCATAACGTGATCAAGTAGTTATTTAGCATTTTATAATGATTAATAAAATTATACCTAGTATTAGAATCACCTTTGCTATTAGATTATTGAAATTTAATAATGTTTGATTTGTATAATATTTGAATTGATTTGATTACATAAGCCCTGACTGTATTTGGGGACATTACATATTAATTATCAATGATTCAAAAATTGTCATGCTCAATATTTGGTTTGGATTCAGTGGCATTTTTTTTTTCGGCATCGCATTTATCTGATAAAGATATTTGCTTGCTGCTGTAACATGAAAGTACAAATCGAATATATAGTTCCCGACCGCGTAAGGCTGTGGTTTGTGAAGTATTCATATTTTGTTTGAAGACATAAAAAAAGAGTTTTGAAAATTTTATTTTTTAATTACGTTGAATACTAGACACAGGGACTTGTAACCTTATATATAGTTTCTATAAATGAGTGATATGTGTGAATCAATGGATGCCATTACCATGTCATGATGTATATGACACAATTTCATATCATATATATCTATACGTGTTGAATCTTTATTTTCTTATAAAGAGAATTACTGGAGTAGGAAAAGGAAAACTCGTTATCCTTCGTTGGAAAAAATAATAATCAAGTCTCAGTGTTTAGCGTCCATTATTTACAAATCGTGTGTATCGTGATTTGCAAATTCAACATTGATTTGAGGTGATACTATTTTCGAAGATGTAGTGTTACCATATTTGAGTGCAAATTTAACAACTATTTGTATGTCTGGCAAAGAGAGACCTTGCAAAGGAGATGAATGTATGAAAAGTGCATCGGAGTTTGATTAAATTAAACGGTGAATAACAACAAAACTAAAGAAATTAAAAATTAAAAATTAAAAATATGAAACTTATCCAAGACCAATAACAAAAAAGAAAAAAAATAAATAAATTGAAACTCTACTTTAACCTTAGGTCTTCATTGTGGCTAGGGTTTATGTAAGACTCTTCCAGCCAGCAGAGCAGCTTCCATGACAACATTGATAAGTTCAATTACATCATCCACTTGACATGTGTTTCCCTTGAATGTAGGAGCTCTTGAGTTCTTAAATTTTTGCATGCAGTTGATGAATGTTTGGCTGCACTCTTGGCTTAGGTAGTTATCTGCATAACACCATCATTGATTTGGTAGTTACTTTCATCTACAACCATGGCTCTCAAATAATGTGTTTAGTTTACCACAAATGATAGGGCTTTCGAAACTTAAATATTTTGTTGGAAGAAAAACGTAACAACTCGGACATCATTAACGCAAATATGCTTATAAATCCTCCATTCCATTTTTCTTTTAGGACAATTATAGTTGTAGATATAACTTTTCCTGCATACATCGGCTCAAATATTTTTTTTAAATTAATTAAAATATATATTTTGAGTTCGTTGGAGTATGTGAAGCTTTTTTAATAACTCAAACTTAACTAACTCTATTCTAGATTCGGCCTAAGAGGCTGAGAAGTTAAGTAATACGTAGAAGATTCTAAAGTTAAAATTCATTATTATATTATTATGAACACACAAAAATTTAAATTTAAATTTTACGCATCGTCAGTTTAAAGTATGATAGATCATTATAAAAGTCAACCACTTTATAAAACGGATGATTGAGTAATATTGTAAAAACTCTTTATACATAGTGCATAAGCTATTTTTTTAAAAAGATAAACTAAACTAATTTGATCAGTTTTTGTCAGTTCAAGTTGGATTATAGCTTATACTATAAACAATTTGTAATTTTTCTTTAAAAAAACTACTAAGAAAAAAATGTGAAAACGTGTATATAGCAAGGAGTATTGATTATTGTCCACTCTAAAATGGTACGGATTGAGGGGGATAGAGAAAAGATAGAGATAAAAAAAAAAAAGAAAAAAGATATGATAAAAAAATGAAAATAAGATGGAAGAGAAAAGTGAATGGATGTTTATATATATTTTTTTATACTAATTAAGGTCAGTATTTTTGAATTTGAAGTTTTTTTTAACTCTAGACCTAGGTTTCATCTCCGTTTCACCCGAAAGGAGAGTCAACAAATATTCTTTAACACACCATTTTAAATTCTTTGTTAATGACTCAAAATTAGCAAAAATTAATTAAAGAATCATAAGAGAAACTGGATAAAATGGAGCACGTGACTTCCTTTGCTCATATGTCACAGCTGTTAATATGTACTTTTCTGAACCCCGATTCTCAATCTCTTTATAGTCTGCTAAACGATTCATCTTAGCACGTGTTTAGTCGTGAAAAAAAGAAAAGAAACGAAAATATGAAAAAAAGAAATAAAAAAAAGCAAAATGAGATTAAAAAACAAAAAATAAAATTATTTGATTGAAATAAAAAATAATTTAATAGATAAAAAATATAAAATAATACAAGATTACTTAATATTATTATTTTTAAATAAGAATTATATTTATACATATATAATTGAGGATAACATTTCATAATTTTTTTTTAAATTAACTTTGATCCCTTTTCATCCATTTTAACACTGAAAATATATTTGTAGATCTTATTATTTATTTTAAAACTTTCAGTTCTTTTATCTTAAATAAATATTCATTCTTTTTTTTTCACTCCTTTCATAATAAAAGAGTTTAAATTGTGTGTACTTTTACACAATTGTATCACAAAATGGTTTAAATAACATTTATCTTTGAATTAAACTCTTAAAAACAACTGGAAACAGTATTAAATGAACCGAATTGAACATATAGCCTCAAAAGAACTTCACAATCCAATTTCCATCTTATCAGATCTAACAGAACATGATATAATGCCAACTGTTCAACCAAAATCCAAACCATAGTAAAAAATGTTTGAATAAAGGAATTAATGAAGTATAGAACTCACTGTTCTTGGCTTGGACACATTTATCATGATACATACAACAAGCATCAAGGCCATCACAAGGTCTCTCTCCAGGGCACCCACTATACAGAAGTCCACAATACTTGCCATATCTCAGTAACGGAGGCACTGTCATTCATAAATTACATTACATAGTTGTTCCATTTTTGTTTGTCACAGAGATATCATAGCAAATTAACACCTTAGTGTCCAATCAGCTAAATTATCAAGTACAAAATAAAAAGAAAAAAAGAAATTAGTACCTGAACAGAAGCTTGACTCACATGTTCTACTGCACTCTTTGCTCTACATTGCACATAAAGGATTTATGTGAAAATAAAGAACAAATAAGGGAAAGAAGAAATAGGAAGTGTCGTTAACATAAATGAAGTGTTTGGAATTAAAAAGATGAAGCAAGAAGCGAACCACAGAGACAGTGATTCCAGTGGTTTCAACTCCTATGTTGAGGGAAGAAACGTGAATGGTTAAGAAGTTGAGGAGAAAGGTGCAAAAATAGAAGAGGAGAGCATGCTTGGATAACTGAGATGGAACCATTTTTGTGGATAGAAAAAGGTAAGATCGAGAAAAGAGAGGTTACAGTGAGAAAAGAAAAAGTAATTTTTTGAAGGGTGGTTTTGGTTGAAGGCTCTGATTTATATGAGAAGCTACAGTGACAAGTGAGTGAGGGAGAACACTCAGAAATCTGAGGAGTTGGCAGAACTCAGAATGAAAGATGATAACAGGGTTTGTTTTGTAGTAGCACGTGACTATAATTTCATCATTATTTCTCTTATTTCAAATATTTTCTTGTGGCCCTGTTCTTGCCACAATTAGCTGCATTACATTCCATTTAATTGTTATGCAAATTTTCTTCCTCAACTCGTAAATAAATTGGAAGCCCCAAGAGACTAGTGAATGATTGTCAAATCGTATTAACATGCAAGACTAGTTAAAGCAACTAAAAAATAATAATAAGGAATTAAGGGGTTATTTTGATTCTGTAAGGTATCAAAATTAAATCTTTTTTTGTTTGAAACTTCTGTAGAACTGGATTGCTTTTTTTTTTTTAACAAATACATATTCTCTAGACAATAACTTGATAAGACTATTACGAGCTTAATTAAATTTTCATTTTAATTTACAAACACTTGAATTGAATATTATTTATTATTCAAAGAATGCTTTGTACAATACAAGATAGTGAGTTCAACCTTCTAGTCCTAGAATGTACGTGTCCCATATAATACTATCCCTGATTTTTTATATAAAAATAATAAATGGGTTCATTTTTTTATTCAAATAAAAAAATAGATGGTTTATTCACTAAATTTTAACATTGATAGCTACCTTTTAAGAACTTGAATTATAGATATGGGTAAAGTTAAAACAATTTTTATCTAATTTTTGCATTCAATGATGTTAAAGATTAAAATATGAAATAAAAATTATTAAAAATTAAATATCTTTTCATAAAGAAAGAATACCATTTGTACCAATAATATAAATTTTTATATTATCATTAAATTATAAATTATTATGTATAATAAACTTATTAATTTTGATAATATCTACTTTAAAAGCTATATTAAACATGAGTTTTAATTAATTAATATTATTTTTGAGATAAATTTAATTAATAATATAAAAACTTTTTATATTTACAATGTATGTTCATTGAAATTTTTTATAAATGTATTAACATTATATACTTGACATCAGTCTTCAATGGAATAGTTTTTTTATTTTTAATTTTGTTAAATTTCCATGTCTCATAATATTAAAAATAAAAAGTAATTTATTCTACACATCAATGGTCAATAAATAAAAGATTATTATAAAGAATAACATAAGGTTTAATTATTAATAAATTAAGCAACTAAAATATACATTAGGCAAGCTTTGTGATAAGTTGAAGGGACAGCCAACTTTATAAGTTTTTTATTATTTTTTTTGCCATCAACAACTTGATGGTGTAAACACACCAAACACCTGCACTTGCTATTTACTTTTTTATTTTTGTTAAGAATATTTTTTTTTTAATTTTTATTTTTATTTTTTAAAAAAATTTATGATATTTAAAAATAAAAGTTTAATTCAGATTATATACATATACTTTAACAAGTTACATCAATCATTAACATATACATTTATTTTAACGTTAAAAACGTGGAATTGAAAACACGTCAAAGACTCCTAATATATTTTCAAAAATTAAAAATAAATGTAATGAACCACTCTCATAAGCTTTGCTTATATAGTTATGATATATTTTTTATTTTATTATTTTTTTTATTATATAAAAAATTATTGTTTCATTTATATTATATAATA